>JANHGC010006773.1:39222-49627 GCA_027560395.1 Boaedon fuliginosus | reverse complement strand
GGGGATCTATCTGCTATGCCCTTTTTTAAAAAATGCATTTTTATTAATTTTCTTTCTTTTTTTTTTACAAATTGTCTCATTGCACAAACAAAGTTGTTTCAAGGCATCACTTACAGGTCTAAATCATGCTTATTCACATCTGTAAGTTCTTGTTTTAATGCCTTTTCATAATCAAAATCAACATCTCTGTTTAATAGAAATTAAATCAACACGTTTCAAAAAACTAGCTTGACCTTAATGATTATCCTGTTATACAACTCATTTAAACTGCACAGCTGTTGGATCAGAGTGTTTACAGAATACCATGAAGATTTTGAAGGTGATCCTGCACATATTTCAATTCATCTAAATCATATACATGCTATCTTATGTTAATTAAAAGACACTTGATACAATTAATTAAATCCCTGATCTAGTGGGTGCAAAATACCACTACCTAGATTTCTTCTAACAAACCATCAGATCATTGTCAATTAATAATCGTCCAACTCATACACGTATTATAAACATATTATCATTTCATCATTTAATTACAACTAAATATTTCTTTATATTCTAATCCTTTAATTCTCTACTTCTATTTTAAATAGACCCTTTATACACAAATTAATATTCTATTAATCTTCTCTCTAATTTATAAAAAACTTGTCTTACAATCAACTGTATCTGCTCTAATTAGATTTTCTCTTCAGCCATCATCTCTCCTTTCCAAAACTGTCAGCATCCACAAGCTAAATTTTCCATTTTGTCTCTCAGCATTTTATCTGTCTCTGTGTCTGTCTCTTTCTAGTTGTTGTCTTGCTTCTGATGTCACCTCCATTCTACAGCTGGCAATCCAACCCTTATATTTCCAAATCGGGATCTTTATTCCTTCCACTGACTCCAAAAGTTTGATTCTCGATAACTCCTTTAATCCATCTCAACAGGCTCCCTTTGATTGCTGTGCTATACCTTCTATACACCATACCCTCTCATCTAAAAGTGCCTTCTCCTCCACTTTCAGCTCCACCATTTTCATGCCACTTTCACTTTCCGTGCTGTCAGTATCAATCATCCAATTTGAAGTCTTATCTCCTGATTCTTCTATTCTTTTATAAAGCATCTCCACTCCTTTCCACAGATAGAAATTACTTCAACATTGTAGCAAGCAGTCTGTCCAATGATGCCTCATTTTCTGCCATTATTTCTTTTTTTTTTTAATCAGGTGTTTAGTGGCCCCTCCCTTTTGTATTTTCTCCTAGAAATTTTTTTTGCCACTGTTTACAATAGAGCTCCAGAATCCCTTTAAATTGACAACTTTGTTGAGTATTAATAGCACTATATCTTCTTACCCTGCCACAATCTTTGTTCACTTCTTAATCTTTCCTCCATCACAATCTTATTTCTGGCTGGTGTCAAGCTTCGAGGCAGCCATCTTCTGCTCCACTACTTCTCTCCATCTTTGGCAAGAGGTATTTCCTGGGCTATCGGGGGAGATGCAGTTTCCCACAAGCAGCCAGGAGGTTCTCCTATATTTCATCTGCCCTACAAGGAGACGAAGGCTCCATTTGGAGCCATCAAATGGGCCAGCCTGGACTAGGAGCCACAGAGGTTGGTGGCTCCTATGTCCAGTATCATTGACAACCCAACCGGAAGTCCCTATCTGCTATGGCCTTCAATGCTCAGGTCTGAGTTTAAATCTTTGGTGATTGACAAACATGATGTATTCTACTCTTGAACTGATTCCTATTTTCATCTATTATCATACTCCATAATACAAATATAGAAGCAATTAGGGGAAAACAAATAGTGCTACCAGTTGCAGCCAGTTTCTCCCAATATAATGTCATTGTATCTTTCTAGATAACTAAGCAAAAGGCATCTCAAAATGTAATAGGGCATAATATACTCATTGTATTCCCACAACACAAGTGTTTAAGCAGAATAGAAGAATAATGCCTAAGCATACCAAAGAAATAAAACTGCTACATTAAATATTCACACTTAAGCAATGGCTAATTGTATTCCAAAGCAAGGTGGAACTAATCCATTCTCAGTGTGAAGAAGTCAGTGAAAAGTAGAAGATGAAACAAATAGTTGTAGCAAATAGAAAAGTTATTTTCGTGATTAATTTGTGGTGAAGATTGCACTGAACAGTGCACAGATAAGTACGGCTACAGTACATCCATCCATCTGGAACCCATTCACAAGCAATTCAAAATAAACTAAGTTATGGGGGAGGGACTAGAAAAAAACTAAACTTTCTGGGAAACTGGCTTCACTAAATGCATGTTCTTGACTTCCATTCAGGTCTATTGATTAGTTAAATTTTTGATAGATCATATATATGATAGATTTTGCTCCACTTTCTTTCTTAAAACATATTATGATACTTAGTAATAGAAATATTCAGGGGGGAAAAAACAAATACTGCTACTAATTGTACCCAATTTTCCCAATAGCTTGACTTATATCTTATGCATTATATCTTGACTTGTGGACAAGTGTACCACTTACATAAAATGTGACTTTCTGTGTATTAGTAGCAGGTAGTAGTCTGGAATACAAAAAGATTACTGGGCAGGTATGTATCACAAATGTCATTAATATAAAATAAATGATTATTTAACTTTTTCAGATTCATAATCTTTTTTTTTTCTTTTGAATTTTTGAAAGTGAATTTCAGTTATTAAAAGAGAATGCTCAGTTGATTTAAAGGATTGAATTCGTTTCGTCTTCTTTTCTCCCAAGAACCTTATGAGAAGAATTTCTTACCAAGGAGACAGCTTGGTTAGATGGAGATTTATTAAAAATCAACTAGGAATGTAGTAATTTTGGTTAATATATCTCTAAAATATCTCAATATTTTGATATTGTTGATTATATTTTGAACATTGGAAAAACTTTGAGAAAACAAATTATTATGGTCCAACCCAATGATTATCAAAGATGCTTAGCTCAAATTTTTGTTTAAAGATGGACCAGACAATTACCATATGTCTAGAGATTTTAAACAAATTTTGGACAAATAACACATAGTTAGATGTGTTTAAAGATTAAAGGATGTTCATCAAAATTAATTCAAATATTAAAGAGTTTAATAATAATCACCCAAGGCATCTATTACTATTAGTACTATCTTTTCTTTCTTTTACCACAGTCATTTTCCCTCTATTTGTAAATCTTTGCTTTTTGTAATTTTCTCCAGTTCATTCTCTTTTTAATTCTGCAGAACCTGGATAAAGCAGAATGCTGGCTTAATAAAGATCAAAGATCTTGGCTTCTAAAATGCTGGCTTCTAGATTGAAACTATAGAAAGATTGTATTATTTTTATACGTAAAGCCTCTTGGGACATATAATGACTTCAATTCAGGAAGTCAACTTTTTCCATTTTTATGTTTAAATGTTTAGTGCTGACCAAATGAGTCTTGATAGTAAAGTATTTTTCAGTAAAATAATTCTTAAAATTTCATAATCTCAGATTGCCAATTTGCTTGCAACAATTTGGCTTCTTTCTATCATTGAAGAAAAAGGGGGGGAAAGTGTTAAATCCATGAAAACAGCAAAGATTTTCCTATACAATAAGGCATATTTAGTTCTATTAAAACACTTCATCGTTTTCATGTATTACTAGAATTATTTTATTAATTATTAGACAACTATATTGAATACATTGAATTTTTTATTCTAATATTGCTGGAGGTATATAATGATATCTTCCTGAATGGATTTTTGTTTCTTTACTCACTCAAAAGTGAGTAAAGATTCAGTGGAGTATTTAATCTATTGACAGATTTCTTTGCTAAATGTAGTTGCTAACATTTGACAGCAGCATTTGATTGCAAACTACATCACCCCTGATAATTCATTCTGAACCATCTGGCTTTACAAAAGGGGACAAGCTTCAGATGATATAAGTTGTTCACTGGTATTTTAAAAGGGAGCTCAGAAATTATGGCTTTGTTAGAAGCTGGAAAAAGCCTTTGATGTGTTGCAGATTAATTTTTGAAACATATTTTTAATTTAAAAAATGGATTTCTCTTGGTTTTTATCAGGTGGATAAAATTTGACTTAATCCTTCAAATAAAATTATTGATGAATTTTTCCACTCATTCTGGGAAATTTATGAAATATCTCTTTCTTTAATTTTGTTGGCCTCTTATATTTAATTTTGTTGGCCTCTTTCATTATGCAATAATGAATTCATTATTCATTATTTCATTATGCAATAAAGCAATATTTTGGGGGTAAATTTGACAGAAATTGAACATAAAATTATTTTTGTATGAAATTTCATTTTGGCCTTTGTTGACATTTATCAAGGTTCCTTACTTCAATTTGAAGATGTTATATAATGTTATGATAAATGATTAGGCTATTTAATCAACTAGAATAGCAATAGTAATAGCAATTAGACATATACTGCTTAGCAGTCCTTTACGACCCTCTCTAAGTTGTTTACAGAGTTAGCATATTGCGTCCAACAATCTGGGTCCTCATTTTACCAACCTCAGAAGGATGGAAGGCTGAGTCAACCTTGAGCAAGTGAGAATTGAACTGCCAAACTGCAGCCAGCCAGCAGGCAGCAGAAGTAGACCAGAGAAATGAGGCGGGGTATAAATCAAATGAAATAAATAAATAAAATAAATTCCAACCACTGCGCCACCCCGCTGATAGGTCAAATATACTTTCAAGTGGATCTAAGGTACCCATTGAAATGGATCAAAATGGGATTTGTTTACAGCAAAAATTATGTTAAATAATTTAGGATTAGAAAGATAAAATCTTTTTTTATTTAAATATTTCAGATAGATTAATAGGTAGGTAGGTAGGTAGGTAGATCAGACCATGAAATCAATTTTCTGGTCTTAAAAATGGCTTTAGCTCCTTTTGCCTAGGCAACAGCTTCTCCATATCTCCATCAAGATCACTACCCTTATTCTCTAAAAAATATTGATGTAAATTGTTTATTAAAATTTCCCAGGAATATAAGCTTATTACCACAAGATCAGATTAGTTAAAAATCCTGTTCATATATATTGGATACTTCAGTCTATTTTTCAGAGGTATCTCAGCCTTTTTATACAACAGAGATGCAATTTGGTCTTGCCCTAATTTTTTATTCGATCTAATCTTCATAGAACTGATCACATGCTTTGGGAATAACAAATAAAATTCAAAGATACTGAATTATGTATTGGTTCATTGGTTCAGGATTATTGAACTGGCAATGTAGCTGAAGATATATGTCAGCATGGTTGGAGAGAAATTCTGGACGGAAAACATGTGTTCCCCCTAAGTTTCTGCAGTGGTATGTTTATTAATGTCTTGAAAGGGTTGATCAATTTGATTCCAGGTGGATAAGATTCAGCTCAATTTAATAATAATTTTAATACATTTTAAAGCATTCAGAGATAGAAATAAATATACAGTAGACGTTAGTGATTGAGCCAGAGATGATAGAGTAGAAAGGATAGAGATGATAGTCATGTTTATGTTTGTATGTATCTTCCATGAAGGTTTTCCCCCTATTTTCTTTATTTATTTCTTGGTGGAGATGGAAGGGGGGGGGAGAGAAGGAGGAAAGGAAGGAAGAATTTTAATACTTTTCTGCTTTTCTTCCTTTATTGTGTTATAAATAGGAATAAATTAAAGTAGCAAAAATATTAAGACATATACATATAGGTAATATGCAAATGTTTATATGAATATATTTTTGAACAACTGTAATGAAGAAAAAATTGTTTCAGTAACATTATTGAAAGATTGCACATGACCCAGGAATATTATGCAGTGGTTTTATAAGATAAAAAGCATCTGACCTGGTTGTGACAGTGAAAGCAATAATATAATTGTTATGAAGAAGTGTAGAGGCCAATTAACATTCATTCAGATGTTCAGAATCAAAAAGGAATTATGAGGACCAGAAGATGGAGTTCTATAAAATAAGTGGGCAAAGGAACTGTCACACGAGAGACAAGAGTGGCACTGCACATAAATGTCATTATAGTTTTCAATCACCTTCTTAAATTTGAAATCCAGTGGTTGCAGAGATTAATTAGATCAGGCTGCTTATCTGATAAATAAGTCCAATAAAATTGATTTGGGGTGGTGGTGGTTAGGTTGTTGTTTTTTACTAAAGCAGAAATTTCATGTGGATTCTAAATGCAAGCTTGATTGCAGCATCTACTTCCTCCTTACTATACTTGAACTAGCAGAAAAATAATCTCAACTTCAAATTGAGAAAACTAGAATCATCATCATTATCATCCCCATGCTTCTCTCAAAGAAAAAAAAGGGAAAAGTTTCTATCAGTCTCAGAATAATGTTTGCAATGATCAGGTGGAGAAATATCAGTTAAGCTTAACAGAAACTAAATACAATGACTATTAGAAATGACAAACACTAATGGATGAGAAATGGGGATAAACTCTATTAGAATTATTGGCCTCATAAAAGCCAAAGTGCAGAGCAGATAAGTAGACAAGCTTTTAAAGTTAATGTATTTGAGCCGCAATCAACACACTTTCAAATAAGTAAGACCTATTGAACATAATGGGATCTCATTCTGTTGTGTACTATTCAATATATATTTATTTGGGAATAGTTCAATGGAAATTTGATTGAGTTGTGATAAAATAATGTGATTTGCACATTAAGGCCATCTTAGGTAATTATAAAATAGCTGGCCAACTCTATTAAAAATATATTAGGAATAATTGTCAAGATAAAGTTTGATTGCTTAAAAGGAAGATAGGTTTCACATATTCTCAAAGACAATAATTCTGCCCCAATCAATGATACTAAGAAATACCACAGATATATCATAAACCTGTATAAAAATGGCTACCCAATGAAACAAATTCAAATACATTTTTACTGTAAGTCATTATAAATGCAGCAGTGTCTCCTCACAAAATGTTGATGTTTTATCAAATTCACAAGTCTAGATTGTGACATTTTTTGAGTGAGGTTCAAATAACATTTTCCTTTACTACAGTAATATACACCTATTTGTATACATCATAGTTTAGCATCTGAATTTTTGCAAGCATTATTTTCTAATAATATGTGCCCAGTTAAGATGATAACATCTAGCCAACTCTGGGTGAAGTCAAAAAGCTAGACAGGGCTGGATCTTATTAGTATTTGGCTAGAAGATACCCAGAAAAGCCAGATGTGAAGCTAGTCTTGAATGTTTACATTTGTTTGGTTCTTTGTCCACATACCTGATGTGGCCACCTATCTAACAAAGTGATCCTAGATGGCTCAAAACAACTAATAAAAACAAAACAACTTTTCTTACCAGGTACTAGAACAAATCTCTGACTATTCTATCTTAGGCCAAAAAACTGTCTAGGTGGCTATTGCAAATATCTGGGGCAGCTACAGAGATAACAGCATCTAAAGGAAATGACTTTGACTATGCCCACTAACCGATCTAGTAAAATATGTTCAAGAAGAGGCAGACCTACAAATAACTTGGCTCTGTGCCATTTAGGTATTTAAAAGATCAGGATCTTGAACTGCACTAAGAAAGCAAATGAGAGCTAGTGCAGCTCATGGAACAGCACTGCAGCTCAGGACAACTATGGGACACCAATAGTTGTCTTCATGACTACATTATGAACCAGCTGCAGCTTCTGGATTAAGATGTGACCAAGCCATGACTGAACATGAACAAGGCCTCACAATCTAGAAAGGGGAATAATTGGCACACAAGGTGAATTTGGACCACGTTTCCCACTCCAAGCCAAAGCTGTCATCAGCTCTTCTAACAGGAACTGCAAATCCATCTCTGTGTTGTTTCATCTCCTGGAGCAATTTTATAAACCAGAAACCCTACAAAAGCCACAATCACAGAGAGTTCCTATCCAGTGATGGCGAACCTATGGCACGTGTGCCCAAAGTGCCATGCGTAGCCATGTCGGCTGGCACACAAGCCATCATCCAGCCAGCGCCACTGTGCATGTGTGAGCTTACCCCCACCCATGCATGTGTGACCTCAGGGTTTCTAGACCCAACAAACAGGAGGCTAAATTTAACAAACAGTTCAGGCATTTGAAGCTCAGCTGATTGGCTCTGCCATGCCTCAGCTGTTTTTGGGGCCTAGAAACCCCGGTGTCATGTGCGCATATGCAGGGGGATGGGCACACGAGGGCACACGTGGGGGTGCACATGCGCACTTTTGGCACGCAATGACAGAAAGGTTGGCCATCACTGTCCTATAGGCATAATCCCAGGCCATAATTAAGACCTCGTTCAAACCATGCATGAGGGATAACCTCAAGTTCATCCATTCTGGGACTATGTACAGGGCATAGGGACAGGACCACAACCAAGGCACTGGTCAGATAAGAGAAGGCTTTAGCCTGGGTCAAAAAAATTGATTAAACATCTCAAACAGACCAATTCCTAGTTCATATAGGAATATAATATATCACACATCAGCTCAACAAATTAGATCAGACTAAGAAACCAATATTGTAGATCAAGAATAATTGTATTATACCATCTTTAGTAACATAATATTTCAAGTCAGGATGGGCTTCCCATCATTGTGTCCTCATAACTAGAAAGAACTAGACATACACAATATACAGCATGTGTTCTGACACATATTTTAGTAAAAATAGACAGGAAAAAATAGTCCCCAATGAACATTTGACTATCAGGTATTATATATTTATTGTTGTGCATCTGCAAAACAGATGGCCTGCAATAACATTTTTTTCTTTTAACCAAAACATCCAGGTGGTACATTATTTGTGGATTATGTGCAATCAACATTTCCAAAAGATTATCTGTTCAGTGGAACTATATGTTTATTACTGAATCCTCTAAATAGGCAACATGAATTAATGATTGATTAGATTGCATTTCTTTCTTTATAACGTGTTATGATAGCTTGTCAAGTTAGGTAATGATTTCTCACAATAAAAAATGTCAGGCAATTGCATAGAAATATAAAGACTAAAATGTAAATTTCCTCTATTCCGTGCCATGTATAGAATAACAGAGTTGGAAGGGGCCTTGGAGGTCTTTTAGTCCAACCCCATGCTTAGGCAGAAAACCCTACACCACTTCAGACAAATGGTTATCCAATCTCTTAAAAACTTCCAGAGTTGGAGCATTTACAAATTCTGGAGGCAAGTTGTTCCACTGATTAATTGTTCTAACTATCAGGAAATTTCTACTTAATTCTAGGTTGCTTCTCTCCTTGATTAGTTTCCACCCATTGCTTCTTGTCCTACCCTCAGGTGCTTTGGAGAATAGCTTGACTCCCTCTTCTTTGTGGCAGCCCCTGAGATATTGGAAGACTGCTATCCTGTCACCTTTAGTCCTTCTTTTCATCAGATTAGACATATCCAGTTCCAGAAACCGTTTTCTTTAAATATTTTAGCCTCCATGTAATTTTTTTTTAATCATTCCAATATTTTTTTCTCTCTAATTTTTGGAATTTCCATGTTTATATCGTTCATCTAATTTTCCCTTGTACACGTGTATTTATTGTACAAATAATTCAGAAAATAAGATGAACAAACAGGAGTTTGGAGGGGAAATGCAATAGGAAAATTCACAACCACAAAAGCAACAAGAACCCCTTTTCTTTTCTCTGGAAAGTCAATAGCAGATACATCTTCAGGTGAATTTTATGCATCAGTGTATGAGGAATCCTATGAGTTGAGGTTTGTTTGTTTTTTTCCCATTAATCTGACGAGTTTGAAGACAGGAAAATACTGTCATGACTTGCAGGGATATGCCATGTTTGTTTTCCTCCATAAAGATGACAAGGAGTACACATGCTGCAAGTTCAGGATGATTGCTTTCCTAAAAGAGAAAGTCTAGAGGCAAAACTGTCCATTCTCAACTTATTATGGTATTCTTGAGATGGCCATGGGGAATGCTTGAAGGGGGGACAATATCAAGAATACCCCTAGAAGAAAGCTGGAGAGGATAGGGATAAGAAGGGATGTGATGGAAAGAACCAAGCTTGTTAAGCAAGTTCTTTTTATTTGGAGTTTCAGGATAGATCCCATAATATCTCCATTAATATTACTTCTGGGCCTTGGATGAAGCATCAGAAACTGAGGTAAAGGACTTCACACACTTTTCAAAGGGAAAATTCCCCCTTTGCAGAGAATAAATAATGGGTTATGCTGAAATGTGAGACACTGCTTCAGAATGAATCCTCAGTCTCTTGGCCTAATTACAAGAGAAGATAAGAGAATTATACTGGAACTCACATTTGGGACTTGATAGAAAATCTCCCAGGATCAAGAATGGTGACAATTATGTCTTTCTACTGAACCATATCTATAAAATGATACAACTAATCAATTTTTGTTATTTTTCTTCTAAATTGCTGTTGTGCAAATTTAATCTTGATCTAAGAATCAGTGGCAACAGGTGTAAAGGAAGGGA
>JANHGC010006773.1:22880-35755 GCA_027560395.1 Boaedon fuliginosus | reverse complement strand
AGTTGTTATGTTTGTATCATCCTATGAAAAGTGTTGCTTTTCAAACCCTCTAAATGTAATAAAAAGGAAGCTCATCCTTTGTTCGGGGCTTCTGCCTTTGGGACAACTGTCTGTGGTTGTTTCTTCCTTTCATCAGAAGACCGCCATGTTTTTGGTGTAGTTTCGCCATAGCACTGTTCTTTTTTAATCCAGTGGAAGGATGGAGTAAAAATACATGTATACATAGTTAGGTTTGTGATGGTTCTTTACCCCTTCCTAGCCTTATGTTCTTCTTTCAATTTTAAAGAGCTAGCATCCAAGAATAAAACTCTACTCCCTTCTAAGCCAATTTTTAAATGCTAATTGCTCGACTGCCTTTAGATTCTGAACTTCTAGCCACATGGAGACATATGTGTTCTGTATCATTTCCACCGGCTTGGCAAGGCAGAAGGGCTTGGTGACTATGTGGGATTCTCTACTGCAAAGCCAAGCATCTGCTGTTGCATTAGGTTCCTAAGATGTCTCACTGCTACATGAAAATGTGAAAACACAAACAAAATGGATTGTGGAAAGGCTTGCTCAGATTAGACGGGGATTTCTTTTTACAACATCCAACCATTACCTATCACAATGGCTACCAGAACTTATAGTACACATACACTTTAAAATATCATCCAGTTCTTGGCAGGGATAACGTTTCTGCTTGATTGGCTTTTGTTCTTTTCCCTTTGCTATTTTCTCTCTACAATTCATAATTTTCGGGATCACCTCTGAGGACACTCAACTTTCTACTGTCAATCTGGTGTCTCTAACAGAATCCTATTTCTATATAATATTTCATTGCCCTCTCAAAGTGAAATGAGTTAAATCTCATAGTTTCAAGTAGGTCTTCTTTATCCAACTCAGAATCATCTGAAATAAATGTCTCATGTCTCCCCCAGAGTCATCTCCTCCTCCTTCTCCTTCTCCTTCTCCTTCTCCTTCTCCTTCTCCTCCTCCTTCTCCTTCTCCTTCTCCTCCTCCTCCTCCTCCTCCTCCTCCTCCTCCTCCTCCTCCTCCTCCTCCTCATATATTTTCCAAGTCTTTGGTTTAACCTTGAGGTAAACTCTGGTCAACATTCTAGTCATCCCCTGCATTAGCTTCTGCAGTTTACCCCATTGACAGTTTGACTTGAACTTTCTGAGACACATATTCACTTTATTTTATTATGAGCCACATTAAGATTGATTCATACCATAAAAGTGGCATTCTAAAATATTTTAAATGATAATAGTAATTCCTTTGAATTAGATATGACTTCAAAAATCACTGCTTTGGCTTATGACTGGATTTTGTGTCAAAAAACTTATTCTTAATTTTAAAGTGCATCAAATATATATTTGTGTAAATGACCCCTTATTTAATCCTTCACCATTCCTTTCCTTGGAATCTGCCATAAAAATATTAGGAATTGGGAATATGTGAACCGGCCATCAAGCAAATGAGGAAAATAAGAACCTCGGTGGCTCAGTGGTTAAATGCAGCACTGCAGATTCTGCTGACTTGTTCAGCAGGTTGTCAGATCGAATCCCCAGGCTCAAGGCTGACTCAGCCTTAAATCCTTTCTAAGGTTGGTAGAATAAGGACCCAGATTGTTGGGGGCAATAAGCTGACTCTGTAACTGTTTGGGGAGTGTTGTAAAACTCTGTTAAGCAGTATATAAAAATCTGAGTGCTATTGCTATCCATGTTGTAAGTCTCCCAGAGTCCTTCGGGAGTTGGGCGGCATAAAAATGTAATAAATAAAATAAAAAGATCTTGGTATGTGTAGATTTGTATATGTGTATTCCTCATGCTAGTCTTGACTCTAGACAGCTGCCTGGATGAATCCCTGCAGTTTTTTTGGCAAAATTTTCAGAAGTGTTTTGCCATTGCTTGCTTCTTTAGGTTAAGAGGAAAGAGAGAATGTGTATTCAAAATTCAAAATTCACAGTTGTCTTTATGTCTATGAAGTAGAACCCATTGTCTCTTGATATCTAGCCTGGTGCCTTAACCACTACACCTAACTACTCTCAAAACATATTTATATGAGTATATACATTGCTTGTTGTCTTATTAGCAATTCCTTGGCTGTTTGGGTAATGTACTAAACCATGCATTGGTTACCCATAGTTTATTCAATAAGCTACTATCAACTAAATTTATATATGACATTAAGCCAAAAAGAAAATATTGATTGCAATATCTTTAAATGTGGAGTATAAACTCAGCTTTGGTACAGTGTGAATTTTCTAAGCAAAAAAAAAATGTTTTCTTAAACTATTGACATGAAGAACTCTGAAGGGACATCAAAGAAAGGTATTTATTTATTTATTTATTTATTTATTTATTTATTTATTTATTTATTTATTTGTATTTATACCCCACCTCATTTCCCCTGTCAGGGGGAACTCTAGGCGGCTTGTTCTTTTTCAGTTTAACTCTTTATATTAAAACAAACAGGTCCATCAGTTAAACTCATATTTTAAAGACCACTCCAGTCTCATTTAAGGTTGAGGAATCAATCTCCGTTCCACCATTTTATTTTTTCCTCCCAATAGGACTCCTTACCCATGCTGTTAGTTACACTGCTTAAAACTTTATTCCATTTTTTCAGTGTGGCTAACTCTTAAGGGTTCTCATTGGGGGCTCTTTCCATTTGCCCCTTTAGCACCTCAGTTCTCTCCAGATCTCTTCCTTCAAGCTTTCTTTTGTGACTGTCCCCAGCTTGATGCAGCTTTACAGCCACTTTTCTTCCTGGAGCTGAAACCATGGAGCCGAACAGGGAGATGGCGCAGTCCCTTTGGGTCCCGATTGACACTCCTCTTCCTCCTGTCCCTCCAGGATAGGATTAGACCCCTCCAGGCACCCAGCAAGTAAGAATTTTGGGAGTTTGCACAGAGCCCTGTGAAAACTCGACCAATCCCACTGCGGTTGCAACCATGCCACCTCTAGCAATTATAAGTCAATCTAAACATATTCTCACCTTCAAATTCTCAGATAAAACCACTGAACTTAAAGTGAGTGAGATAGTAGCAGCACTTCCAGGATTATAACAAAAGGACTTCCTTTCAGGCATGATGTGAGACATGGTGAATACAAGAACAGGAATGATGATCAGTCTGACTCAATTTCATTAAGGGCCATATCAGGGCTGTGGTTGACCTTGGGAGACGTGGCCAACTGGGTGGGTATGGCTGAATTTATTTATTTATTTATTTGATTTATATCCCGCCTCTCTTCCCCCAATGGGGAACTCAATGGGTGGGCATGGCCAGCTTGACACCATTCCCCAAACTACTGGCATGTTTCCTCTTTGCATTGGGTAGACCAGACCAAAGTGATGCTGGCCAGCGCCTTACATTTTCCAGGACGGTCCCATGGGCTGGATCTGACCATAACATGGGCCAGATCCACCCACAGGCCTTGTGTTTGGCACCCCTGGTCTAGATAATATATGGGAACAGATCAAGAGGTCAGATCTACAAAAAGAATATTACAATGTCCCTTTAATTGCTAGAAATCTATAATCAGGACTTCTGAGTTATTTGCTATCATGTGACTCTTTCAATCTTTATAGTGTAATATGTATAAAGCAAGCATGGCCTCCCAATAAAGGAATATATGACAAGCTTCTTCACAAATGAAAAGCCTTCCCAGAGCTTATGCATCTTCAAGGCAGATATGATATCAATATTCATAATTCCAAAAATAAAATTGCAAGGCTTTGACCTGGTGAGAAATAGCTGTTGCCCTGTAGGTGTTAGTGAGAAATCTTGCAATTGTATTATAACAATGGTTGATTTGAAGAGTTACAGATTTGTCATCCTCATAGGCTTGGGGTTCTGTCCTTGATGATAGGATGGAGATCTAGACAAAGCACACCCACAGAAATGCCTCTTACTGTCCATGCATAATAAGCGATTTTATCTGTGTGATGATGTATGACAATAGAGTTCTCCAATTAAAGTTGGATTTGTTTGGTTTAGTATTGTTTCCTGCGTCAAGAGTGTCTGCAAGGTGTGTATTATGAATATGTTAGCAAGATCTTTCTCCCGCTCTGGACATGGACTGTGTGTTCTAGATCCATCGTTGTTGTTTAGTTGTCCATAATTTAAAATCCTCTTTGAATACAGGTAGTCCTCGACTTACAACAGTTCATTTAGTGATTGTTCAAAGTTACAATGGCACTGAAAAAAATGACTTATGACCATTTTTCACACGTATGACCATTGCAGGATTCCCATGGTCATGTGATTTATATTCGGATGCTTGACAACTGGTTCATATTTATGACAGTTGCAGTGTCCCCGGGTTATATGATCCTCTTTTGCAAACTTTCTGACAAGCAAAGTCAATGGTGAAGCCAGATTCACTTAATAAGCAGGCTACTAATTTAACAAACTGTAGCGATTCACTTAACAAATGTGGCAAGGAAAGTCATAAAATGGGGCAAAACTCACTTAACAAATTTCTCACTTAGCAACATACATTCTGGGCTCAATTGTGGTCATAACTCAAGGTCTACCTGTACATGCCATAACTGTATCTGGACTGGGCCATTTCAGATCATACAATTTATTTATTACTATTTATTTATTTGTTTAGATTTATACCCCGCCTCATTTCTCCAGTCAAGGGGAACTCGAGGCAACTTACAACAATAAAAAAACAATAAAAATACAATAAAACAGAATTTAAAACATTACTAAACACAATCACACAATCAACTATCAACCAAGGGGGAGGGTATATTAATTCCAGGCCTTCTGCCAGAGCCAGGTCTTAATGGCGTTACGGAAGGCCAATAAGGTAGGGGTAGGGTGCAATGGAGATAATGTCCATTGCTTGTATCAAATATTTCCTAAATCAAAAGTTTTCCAAACTGAAATTTGAATATGAAAGATGCTAAATATGGATGCAAGTGATTTATTGTTTTAAAATAAAAAAATAGTTATAGTTGATATGAATGCCTTAAATTTTGTGTTAGGGAAGTTTGACTTCATTTCCTAACACACATATAGTGATTTTGTTGCTTAGTTTGGCATTCCACATTGGGAATTCCATGTCTTTGGTTCCTGAAATCAACTTAAATATATCTTCCTTGCAAGTGCAGAAAAAGTAAATGCTTGTCCTTCTTTTGTCACCCCATCAAATAACGTAATTAAAACAGAACTGGATCTCTTTCTAAATGAAATAATTCCTATCATAGCAATAGTATTTCTCATGTTACTGAGATGGTGAAATGCAGATATAATTAATCCAGTACCCTCTTGTCAGGACCAATAAAAATTGAACAATATAATATAATCTGATTGCACCATTAGCTCAAATGGATTTTTCATCATCAGTTCGCAACTCAATCATAAATTATTTTCAACAGTTTTTTAATGAGATGAAAGATAATCAAGATCTGCAGTGGAGTATTATAGCACCCAGTATGAATAATCATGATTGTGAATGAAAAAGGAAGTCTCCCTAGCAGCTTCTCTGTTTAGACTTCTGGTTTGGATAGATTAATAATGAAGGCCACATGTTCTGTCTGAGAATAAGTTTCTATTGGACTCACTGTGGTGCACATCTAAGTAGCTATGTACAGGATTTTCCTGTAAGGCAAGTTTTTAGGATGCATTTGAAAAAAATAAAAGAGCTAATATTACATAAGTATTCCAAGAAGCAGTTCTAAGCCTGTAGCTCAGCAATGAAAATGAATAAAAGCTATTTAAAGACAGAAGGGACCTCTGACAATGATTGTGGTTGATCAGGAGTCCTGAGCAAGAATCTGAAGTCAGGAAGGCTTTCAGGAAAACATGGGAATTTCTGCGGGTGGGAAGTCAGCAAATGTGTTTAGAAATGATTATTATAGGATCAGAGTTCAGAAAGAAGTCAATGGCTTGAACAATTTGGTGAGAGGATTGATAGATGGGCAATGAGGAGAATACAACAATGGTTCATACAAAAGATGACCAGAGTACAAAAACAGTATTCAGCAAGAAAAGAGAAAAGGTGGACCACATTTTAATAGTTATTCCAATAAAAGGAGAAGTTATTTGAAAAGGAGAGTATTGTGTCCAATGCAATCAACTGTTTTTCTTTCTTTTGTTTTTTAACATTAGGTCACTTGGGAGCAGACTAAATAGATCTATATCTATAAAAGAGAAGTGTGGTTTGTGGATATGTCCTCAATAGGGTCTTCCATGCCAGCACCAATCTGGCCCAAACTTGGAATACACATACCTTATCCTCTGGTGACGAACACTGTGGGGGTGGGGGTCACATGCTCCACTGTGAGGGTCTTTGCCCCTAAGAAGAGTGGCAAAGTCCCAACCCCCAGGACTTCCCTCAACACTTCCTTAACCTCTTTTAAAGGTTACATACATCACAAGGGGTGCCAGAGAGCTGCAGCAGTCCCATCAAAAATTACCCATGCCAGGTCGTCAGCTAGTAGTCTATAATAATTAAATAGGCCATAACATTTCAACCTTCAAACAACCAAATATAGGAATGAAGAAATGGTGGTATCCCAATTAATACACCTATAATGGTATCATCTTCCTTGATGCATGATGATATGGCAATGGCATGGCATGCTCCTATGTTGCAACAGAATGAGCATTAATGCCCCCAATATTGAAGCAGCTATTCCTGATTCTCAGTTGCCCTCATAGAGTTCTCTTGTCCTTCTGCTCTAAAATAAAGTAACACAACTAGTGGACATGAATATTTTAAACATTTAAATACATGACAGAATAAACAAAATCACAATAACTGTCATACTAAAACTTTTTGAAACTACTAAAAGTTCTTAAAAATTGGACTGAAAAAGTGAGTGTCTATGACCTCCTTAAAGGCTTGCAAAGAATAGGCCTAATGTTTACAGGTGCAATGTCTGAGAAGATACTTGAAGACTGATTTCTCTCAACTAGGTTGATCAGTGGTTTAGCGGTAAAACTATGCATATAAAAGCGTGCTTTTTCAGGAGGCAACTGGACTTGGGTTTTGTTTTGTTTTGTTTTTAAGACATTTCGCTTTTCATCCAAGAAGCTTCTTCAGCTCCGACAGGATAGTGAGGAATGGAAGGATTTATATTCCTTGCAGATGGCTGGTAATCTGCATTCTTTTAGAGGGTCATTGAGGCCACTTGGACGTTTATCTGTGTCCTCAGGGACACCTGAGTAGTGCTCCTGGTGTAGTCTTGCAATTTTTTCTTTCCTCTGGAAATCCATTCCTACTCCCACACCATTCAAAGGCTGTTCATTCCAAATTGTATAGCTAAAAGTTATACTATACAATTTTAGCTATACAACTTTTAGCTATACAATTTGGGATGAACATTTCCTTGAAACCTATAGACAGCTAATTTAAATTAAGACAGACATAACATCCCGCTGAGAACAATCTGGCCACCACTAAAGTTTCTGAACTACGCACTAAGGGAGTTTAATATAGAGAACTCTATTGCAGAGTTCAGTCCAGAAATTAGCAGCTAATGCACTATGGGTAAAGCACAAACTTAATTTCTCTCAGACCTTTATCTCACCTTTGGTGAAATTCCAACATCAAATACCAGCATGTCCCACCAGCCGTTTCCAGTGCCCCCATCTTTTTAATCTAAAGGCCCCAGAATGCAATTTACACAGGCTCTGAGGGAACATTTTATGACCACAGCTCATTGGGGAAGTTCATCAGCACAAAGGTGAAACCTGGAAGAAAGACTTGGACTTTGCTCATAACAAAATGTGAGAAGACTCAGAGTAAAAAAATAAATGTTGCTTTACTTCTAATATCTTTCCCATGCTTGGATTAAATTCCATAAACTTTCCTACCTGATCCAGTGTACTGTTTACCAAATATTGGTGACAATTGAGGAACATTGGAAACTCAGAAATCTTAGTGCCTGTGGAGATTCTCAGACATCCAGGTCTTGGTTGTCCCAAAGGTGCTTTTTTCAAGAGGCAATTAGACTTTCTTGTTTTTCTCCACACTGTTTTACACCACCTGGGTGACCTTGATGACACAGATAAATCTCCAGGTGGCCTTAACAACTAGCTAAAAGAATTCAAATGACCAGCTGTCTTCAAGTAATATAATCCTTCCATTCCCCATCATCCAGTCAGAGCTGAAGAAGCTTCTTGGATTAGAAGTGAAATGTCTTCAAAGAAAAAACAAGGAAGTCCAATTGCCTCTTGAAAAAAGCACCTTTGGATCACAAACTTGTTTTTGTTTTGTTTTTTTGCAAATTGTTTTATTATTTTTTAAAGTTAAAAACATATATTGTGTCCAGCAGGACATTTCAGGAATCATAAACATTTTCAATACCTTATCCATATTCTTTACTCATCACAGTTTATATTTAATACAATCTCTTATCATAATATGTCCAAAAGAAAGAAAAANNNNCTCATCCTCTTGTTGCCTCCTCCTCCTCCTGCTCTTCATCATCCTTTTCCCCCTCCCCCCCTCCTCCTCACACAGAATGTTAGATATGGAAGTGAGTGGGCGGATGTGAAAAATGGGGGCAAAACTTAACAACTTCTCACTTAGCCAGGGAAATATTGGGCTCAACAGTGGTCGTAAGTGGAGAACTGCCTGTACAGCAGCTCTGTTGCCACATCCACATGGCCACATGATCGAAATTGATCCAACACGTATTTATGACAGGCGGCGTATCCCGTGATCCACTTTCACAAACTTCTGACCAGTGAAGTCAAGGGGGGAAGCCAGATTCACTTCACAACTGTGTCCAATGGTACTGACTCACTTAACAACCATGGCGAGTAAGGGTCATTAAAGGGAGTCAAAATTCACCAAGCAAATGTTTGCCAGAGCCACAGAAATGTTGGGCTTAATTGGGCTTGTCCAATGTCCTTACTTTGGGCTTGTCCCAAAGTCCTTACTTTGTGGTGACTTCTTCACAATGGCAGGGATTTGCCATTAACTTCACAATGGCAGGGATTTGCTTTAACGACCGTGGCAAGGAAGGTTGTAAAATGGGGCAAAACTTAACAACTCCTCGCTTAGCCATGGAAACGTTGGGCTCAACAGTGGTCGTAAGTCAAGGACTGCCTGTACAGCAGCTCTGTTGCAGGTAACACCGGCACTGACTTGCTTAACGACGAGAAAGAGTCATCAAACTTAAAAACTCCTTGCTTAGCCATGGAAATGTTGGGCAGTTGGCAGTCAAATGCCTGGGGGGGGGAGGGGAGCACTCAGTGTTCTTTGGCCAATTTGCATAGGTTCCTCCTATTGGCTGGAGACGCCTTAGCAGAGCTGAGCTGGAGAGCTTCAGGCCTCAGTAGAGCTGAGCTTGACAGTTAAAGGTGTGTGGGGTCCACTTTGGCCCAAAAATTTGGGGGGAAAGAAGCCAATAACCTTTTTGTGACCATGACAGTGTTGGTTGCTGAAGGGTAAGGTATCTGTGTGCCAAATTTGGACCAGATTGGTGCTGGCATGGAAGAACCTATTGAGGACATACAACACACACACACACACACACACACACACACACCTCTTTTATAGATATAGATTTCTTTGTTCACTTTTAATCACTGTGTCATGGTAATAAGCAGATAATACTGCTTATCAGTGAGAGATAAACATATAAAGTAGATGATTCCAGAATATTTTCTAGGGTTAGACATGGTAAATTATATTGGCATGTTATACTTGCACTTGTAGTATTTGCATTGTATGTTCAGACATGGGTCTCTTTGAGAAGATTACGTCATACTATGGCCAAATGCATAGATGCACAACATTTTTTGAGCCATAGCTGAATAACCATTCTATAAGCCACACTTCATAAAGTGGTGGACAGGACAAGGACAAAAACTAAATTTAATTTACATTTAATTAGAACTAAGTACATTGAATATGATCACTTGCCAGGCATGTATTTGATAATTTTCTCCATCTATCACATTTACAATTACAGTTTGATAATATATTGTCAAGGTCTCTAGAGGCTGCACCAAAGGGACCTCAGATTAGGCACTTCTGGACTAATGGATCTTTTGTTGCTTTATGGTAAGATAATTAAAAGCAAAGTATGACAGGCTCTACTCTTTTAATACTGGAACCAAATCCTGGGCCAGCCTGCAGCCTATCTCTTGACTTTGCTGTGCTTCATCTTCAACCAATTTTGTCTTTCAAGGGTTATCCTTGAAAGAAGTGAAAAACTGCCTCTGAAACCACCTGGAAGATAAATTGCTTAGTGTTTTTTGTTACAATGGGTTTCACTTCATGGTGAGCATGGAAAATACCTTTTCAGGAAAGGACACTGCAATTTCAGAAACTTCAGAAAATTCCCTCTCACTGCTGTTGAGCCACAATACTACCTACTCTTTACCTATGCATTTGTTTTTCTAGCTTTAGTGTAAAACCTTACTTTTCTTACCAATAAATTGCACTTTGTTGGATAGCTCCCATTGTTCAAATCTGTTAAGTTTTTTTCTAGATCTTGAACCTATAGTTGGAAGAGAATGCTTAGGACTGGGGTCCTCAAACTTGGCGACTTTAAGACTTGTGGACTTCCAATTCCCAGAATTCTCCAGCAAGCATAGAATCCACAAGTCTTAAAGTTGCCATGTTTGGAGACTTCTGCCTTAAGAGCTCAAATTGTTACAAATGTTGATGATAACCTCTAAAAGATAAAATACTTGTGAGTCAGCTTCATTGAATTTGCCATGAAATTTCAGCTGAGAATCCCAATTGGTAAACCTCAGATTTGTGTTGATCTGAATTACTCTGACAGCTCCATATTTTTGTAAATTTTCTGTATTTACGTGATGCCCCACAGTGTTTTATTTTTAAAAAGGTACATTTCATGAGTCACTGAATAGGATTTGCCCAGGATGACATAAGGCATACATTAAACTAAGATACCAAAACAAAGCCCATACAATCAAGATTAACTGAAGCTGAACTTCCCAGTCAATTAATTCAAAGGAAGTCTTAAATGTGTAAGGAATACACCACACTGAATTTTAATTTTCCACAAAGTCAAGTATCTGTCTCCATATATTTAGCAGAAAGAACAAATAAGGTTCAACCTGATAAATATGGTATTAACTGCTGTAGTGTACGTAAAAAGGACATTCTCTAGGAGTGAGCCTATTGCTCACCATCAGTTGCAATATTTTATCTTGTTATTTTTTCCTTTACATAAATCAAACCACAATAAAATATTCATGCATTCCACCTTTGTTCCTCATTTTAATTGTACAAAGGTTAAGAAGTCCATAATGAAAAAGGGAAGAGATGGAGATGAAAATGGTTGAAATGATGATATGAATGGGGAGAGCGGTGAAATCCTTTGTGTGTGGTTAGGTCACAGCTCTTTTCCACTTCAAGCAATTTATCTCTGCCTCGGGAACCTGGTGGACAAGAGCAAAGAAAGTGAAGGAGAAGTTGATCCTCACATAGGTTCTTTTGATCCTGGTTCTTTATATTAAAGGAATATCAAGAAAAACAAAAGAACAGATAACAAATCCTCTCATGTGGATGTAAAGACAAGAACAGTAATAAAAGATCCGTTTTAGTATCTAGTCTAATTAGTTTCTCCCCTTTTCTATGGGAAATTAAAGATAAATAAGTGTAGTATTTGAATGCTATAGGGTATATGACTCTCCAATATCTATTTTATCCTCATAACATGATTGGGCTGAAGGCAACAACTGCATGAAGGTCCCACACAGTGGTGGTATTCAATTGTTTTTACTACCGGTTCTGTGGGCGTGGCTTGGTGGGCGTGGCTATGCTGTTGGCCAATCAGAGGTGGTATTTGCCGGTTCTCTGATTCAATCAAAATTATCGCTACCTGTTCTCCAGAACCTTTCGGAACTGGCTGAATACCACCTCTGATGATGACTGATGCTTAGTGGAAGTATATTTTGTCAGGAAAGGTCAATTTTTGCCTTTCGAAGGAACATGATAAATAAATAAAAAAAGATATACATTTACTCTTTTCTTTTCCTTTAGCAATTGAATATGCAACCTGTCTTTTTTTTCTACAAGAAAAGCATACAAAAATTGCAAAGAAGTAAACTGGATGCAAAATACTTTAATTTTTCAGAAAACCTAACCAATTTTAATTGGTTGTACACCTGTAGCCAGTAGAAGCTTTAGAACAGAGCAAGCCGAATGAAAGTCGGGACAAGATATCAAATTAAGTAAGAAAGAAAGCTTTATAATACAGTTTACATTTTATAATGATGCGTGATGGGGAACAGCACAGATTTTATAAGGTTGTGCATTTAACACCGTAGATGCTGTAGGTGTTTCATCAATTTTTTTCACTCCTTCGGGCAGCTGGAGCCTGAAGGTCCTCAGTAGGTTGGTTAGGAAGGTGAAGATCTCAAATCTTGCCAGCTTTTCTGCCAAACAGATTCGCGGTCCTATGGAAAAAACATGGGAAAAGCAGAAAGTGGGCAGTAATCTGTTCCAGTAGGACATATATTTCTGTAAGCTTTTATGAATTGCCTCTGAGAAAGTAATACAGATTCCACAGCAGCCCAATAATATTTCCCGGTTCCCTGAACACCCACTAGTAATTACAAGACACAATGAAAACTGCTTAATTTCATAACACACAGTTTACCAGGGAAATTGTGAGCATCCAAGACCAAGCTAAATCCAAAAATTCTAGAGAAGTCATGGAAGCTTGGCACTCAGGCACATCAACGGGCACAGAGGGATAAAAAACATTTCCACACTATTCAAAAGGGACAATTAAAACGATGAAAAGGAAAGAAAAACACCAAAACATCACCTTGCCAGCAATCATGGCCTTAAAGGCCATAAAGTAAGGCCATAAAGACCTGGCTTTGCACGCAAGCCTGGTCCTGATCCCCTGTGTTCCCCCCCCTTGGAGATGTTAGG
>JANHGC010006771.1:7401-18098 GCA_027560395.1 Boaedon fuliginosus | reverse complement strand
TTTATTTATTTATTTATTTATTTATTTATTTATTTATTTATTTAATTAGATTTATACCCCGCCTCATTTCCCCAGTCAGGGGAACTCGTTGTTGAAATATATTTGAGGAAGTTAGCATGATAAGTATGTATTCCTCCTTTGTAGCAATGTCACAAAGAAAGCATCGGTGTCTATATGCGCTCTTAGTCTCTCCAACTTATTTAGCTCCCTGAAAATGTTTATGTTAGAACATTATCTCTCCTTATCAGAGTTCCACACATGTGCCCTTATAAACAGAGTTTTTAATTAATCCAAAATATACAACTCCGTGGTGTTTCCAAGGCTGCCACCCCCAATAAATGGAATGAAAAATGTGCAGATGTAGCATTCCTTCACTCTGCATATCAATGTGAAGTATTCATATTGTAATGCCTTCAACAAAATCTTCACTCCCTTTCTTTCATATTATTTTGGCTTGCACAATGAAGCTTTCATATTACTTGGCCGAAGAGATTCTGTAATAAGCAGCTGATATAATGGGAACCAATATTATGCTAATATTTTGAGTTGAGATATATACAAAGAATGAACTGACGATTCAAAATGTTCCCAGTGCAACCCTTGTTCTTTCCCATAGGAGAAAAATATGTTGATCTGTTTTAGCAATGGTTCTTTGTATTACGTAGGATTATTTCTGGATATTGCCGCCTCGAGTTCCCCATCGGGTGAAGAGAGGCGGGGTATAAATCTAATAAATAAATAAATAAATAAATCGAATAAAATAAATAAATAAATAAATAAATATTCCATCTTTACTTCCTGACTTATTTGGGGTCATTGTTCTCTGTACTTTACAATTATTTTGTTACAGTAATTTCTACTGCAGTTGCTGCATTGGTGAATTAATATATCAAGTACAGTACAAATTGAACAAAATCCCACTAGACCCTTCTTCGGGATCTAGGGAATGTCCCACAGAAACCCTGCTGCTATTGAGAAGCAACCTTCAAGAATTTTTCTTTGTCCCTGTCTGACCTAGATTAATAGACAGCATCAATTTTTAAAAGGGCATTGCTGAATAATTTCAGTTATTTCAGTTATATTTAAAACATGTATGGACCTCTTTCAAGTGAGGGAACACATAAGAAATCCCATCCAATATGCTTTCTGTATAATAAAAGGAATTTTATTATATTGTTATTAACATTATTAGCAGGAAAACATCATGAAAACGTCAGAAGAATCTTGGATTCGTAGTGAACAAGCACTTAAAAAAACCCCAACACAGTTCTAGGCTGCAATAACAGAGGGATGGAAAGAATCAAGATCATGTGGAGTGTTAATACCATTTTATAATGCCACACTTGGAATACTGCATCCAGTTTTGGTTGCCACAATGTAAAAAAGATGTTGAGCCTCTAGAAAGAGTGCAGAAAAGAGCATCAAAGATGATTAGGAGACTGGAGGATAAAACATATAAAAATGGCTGCTAGAACTGGCTATATCTAATCTAATGAAAAGAAGGACTAGGGATGACATGATAGCAGTGTTCCAATATCTCAGGGGTTGCTACAAAGAAGAAGGAATCAAGCTATTTTCCAAAGTACCTAAAGGAAGGACAAGAAACAATGGATAGAAACTAATCAAGGAGACCTAGAACTAAGGAGAAATTTCCTGACAGTTAGAACAATTAATCAGTGGAGCAACTTGCCTCTAGAAGTTGTCAATGCTCCAACACTAGAAGTTTTTAAGAAGAGACTGGACAATAGGGTTTCCTGCCTGAGAAGGGGGTTGGACTAGAAGACCTCCACGGTCCCTTCCAACTTTGTTATTCTGTTCTGAAAACAGTATATTTACATCTCTTAACATAGGTCTTCAAGATGCTAATCTGGTTCAACTGGAATATTGAGCTGAGCAAGAAGATGCTTTCAGAAGTTAACTTTTACATATAAATGCTTGTTAGACTTTCCTAAAAGCTGACAATGGCAGAATCTGATAAAACATTCCATGTTCCTTACTTAGACATGGACAAATTGATGTGGTTTCATACCATCACACAATCTTCAATGGGAAAGCTGGAGAACTAGAAGTATTTCCATCTCAAATTTGTCTTTTCTTGTGATATATTTGTGTATCTTCAAGAGTATCTGTATTTTATAGACTGCAGACTTTAAAAGAAATAGACAAACTTGTACTTTGGATTTCACGCTAAAACAACAGGCAAATCCATTTTTTTCTAACAATCCAGACAATTGAAATACCATGTAACATTTGTATAAATTGTTATACTTGTCAGCCATGTTCTCAGCATTACATACTTGGACTGCTGTAGTTTACTCTACTTGGAAACTCTAATTGGTACAAAAGGCAATGAGTGCTTCACTTGCTAAGTAGAGAACCATTTCAGCAGATTAACTTTTGTGTTACAAGTGTTGCATTGGTTCATAGTAGAGTTCAGAACACAATTGCAAATGCTTATGGTGACCTATAAAGTAATTTATGTTAAGATCAGGACAATGATTCTTAAATGGAGGAAAAGTGGAAAAGAATGAAACTTTGATTTTGGGTTTAACTGAGTAGATTGATAGATCTTTATAGAATTGGCTGGTTCATATTATTATGAAAAAGCAAAAAATTGTGATTTGATGTTAATGCCTTATTTACTGCAACAGAGAGAATTGGAAGTCAATGTTTCTTTTTCTCCCCCACCCCATCCTTCCTCACTTCTCTTCCCCCTTTTTCTCCCCACTGCTTTTCTATTTATTTTTGTATTTTACAAAATTTTATAACTCAATAAAAATGTTAAATCTAGGACAATGAGATCCTTAAATAGAGTCCTTCTGACTTACACATTCAGTCAGGATATGCTTCTGATATGTTCTCTATTGGTAGTTAAGTAGAAGCCCAGAGATAGACCTTCTAGATGATCAGCCTAAACCTATGAAATTGACTGCCTTCTAAGATTATGGTTGCCCTCCTCCCCAATGTCTTTCCAGAAAGAAGGTAAGAAACTCCTCATTTGCAGGGCTTTTGGATGTTAGATTGTTAGTTATTTTAATTAGGTGTTCTAGTTTATTATCTGTGATTGCTATTTTTTTAAAGTTTGGTTTTTATATTTTTATAGGTTTCAATTTTATGGTATTATTTCCATGGATGTGAGTTGCTCTAACTTTACAACCAGAAAAATCATATAAAATTGGTGATAATAAATGTAAGGAAATGACATCAATGTGAACTGAACTGATTCCCAGTTGCTTTCCATGTGCAATTCAAAGTGCTGGTCCTCACCTTTAAAGTTCGAAATAGCACAGGGCCAGTTTACTTGTGGGATTGCCTCAATTAGTTAGGGTTGGCATGCTTAGGGTCAAATACTGCCACCCTTAATAGGTGTGTGCCTTTTTAATGGCTTTGGAACAACTTCCCACTTGAAATTGGATGGATCCCTACTCTTTTAGCCTTATGGATGGATGGATGGATGGATGGATGGATGGATGGATGGATGGATAGATGGGCTAATAGACAAAAAGACATTTAAAATACTAAAGAACATGCTAATTTGGAGCTATGCATTTTTGCAATAAAATAGTAAAATAAACCATAAATATGGCAGGAATTAGATTCTGCAACTGAAGTGATAATGATCTTCAATTGAAAGAGATCTGTTTATTTCTTATTATTATTCAATGGTCCACAGGTTCATGCTGTAAACCCGATGTCACTGCATTTTGAAAAAGTACCAGCACAACAGAACCTCTCAAGAGGCAATAGATGAAGATGTACCCCCAATTCTTTGGGAAAACACCAGATTGGGTAGGCTAATTTGGATCAAGCAAACGGATAATAGTCAATGTTTTGCAAGTCATTGATTCAGGAAGCGATTCTCATTTAGTATCAAAGAAAAAGACACTAAATGTTATCATACTGTGATAATAGTTCGTCAGATTCACACTTGGTCCATATGTTCTGTTACCCAGCTTTGACCCTACCTAATAAATAATATACATTGTGAAAAATGGTACTACGGCATTTTATGAAAATATGTATAAGAGGTTTTTGCAGGGGCAGTTGCATGTATAATTTATTGAAGTACAGCTGTTCATTCTCATTTGTATAGCAATATTCATATTTTGGTCATAAATAATTGAACCTACTGTACATAATCACCCACAAGTAATCTCTAAAATAGCATAGATAATAAGTTCTTTTGCTTACTACATTGTTATTTAATTTTTTAAATTAATGATTCCTTCTGTTGGGACAATGTTTTACTGTCAAAGATTTAATAGAAAGAAGATATTGTATTAGTTTCATTCAGCATATAGCTATAGCATACTCTGAGCTTATGCCAAAGAAAACTAAACTTCCCATAAGCAACATACATGAAATGTAGATAGGATTTTAGTAGAGATAATGGAAATAAAATTGCTTATTTTATTCCAGACCTATCTAATTTTTACTATATATGAACCAATATTGGAAAGCAATTATATTTGGAATCTGCACTATGCTGGTGTAATTTGTCAATTACAAAATGTGTCTTAGAATGTGCATATTTGACAAAAGTAAGACATGAGACTCATGATGTTCATTACAAGAAGGGTTGAAATGTTGAAAAAGATTACACAATTCTTTACGGATTTTTTAAAAATGTAGACAAATGAGAAACAGGTAAATGTCATTAAATAAGGGGTAATTTAAATCCTTAAATTCAACCTTCTGCTTTATGCAACAATCTAAATTAAATCATGTAATTAATGTGATCTTCTTGAACACCACTTACTCTCTAAGAAATGTTCCACTTTTGGCTGTACTTACCATTAGGATTCTCTCCCCTCTCCCGAAATATTCAATTTGAATCTGCCTTCATATAATTTAAAACAATTATTCTGTGGGTTTTACTCTATGCTGACAGAGCAGAAATATCTCAGGTTTGTTCCATATAAAGAAAGAGAATGATCAAATGTCCTTCAATCTTCTATTCTGAATACTAAATATTCTGAATGTAATTTATTCTATTTTCTTTCATATTACTTAATTGCTAGTTCTCTGATTATTAGTTTTGGCTTCCGTTCTACTGTTTAATTTTGGCTGAATTATTCTTAGCATGGTGTCCGGAACTGAACACTACACTCAATTGAGGGGTCTGATCAATGAAGAATCACAATGGGATAAGAAGGAAAATAAATGAAGTCATGGAATTACTTCTATGAGTATAACTGCTGGATTGAACTCCTTGAAGAAAGTTATGAGACTAGGGTGAAGTTGCCTTACCTAAGATAAAGCAAGCAGGATTGGCCAAAGCCAGGAATCTTATCCAAAAGATCCTTTCATGGGAAACAGATAAAAAGGAACCAAGTCATTAAAGAAACAAAGGGAAAAGGCAGCTGAACCAGATAAAAGAAATTGGGCCTGAGCACATAGAAATCCCCTACCCAAAGCTCATCAACAGCTAAAATCATCAAGGGAATGCTAGTCTTGTGAATCAACAAAGCAAGGACTCTGGGGCATAAAAGAGCTCCTGAAGCCTGCCTCTTTGAGTTGTCTTTGCATTGAGATTCAGCTTCCATCCCTCTGGGGATGGGTAAATGTAGATATGTGTGTGCATATGAAAAAGAGTAACCAATAAGAAATTGCTGTTAATTTTATTTCACTGGGTCTCTGTGTATTCCTAAGAACTGTCTGAGCCTTAAAGTTTGTGGAAAGTGATTTGAGTGTGGCTCTTTTCCAGGGTTTGGAGTGTGTTAGTGAGAGACCATAAGCCAAACCTGGGAGCATGTGTAACAACATAAAGAAGAAAAGCTTGTGTGCATGGAAGGGAGGTAGAAACTATTACCATCTTTTCATCACATTACCATGTGATGAAACACCATCCCATGTTAAAAACCAGTGGGGCTTTGATTACACAACTGTGACACTATCTTAATTTTTGTGACCTGCTCATTCTTGATCTTGAGGAATATGTTGCCTCTTTATCAAGATGTTCCTCTAAGGCAGGGGTGTCAAACTCACATCATCATGCCAGCATCACGTGATGTATTGGGACTCCCCCCCCTTGCTAAACTGGGTGTTGGCATGGACAACACATGACTCATTTGACCCACGGGCCAGGAGTTTGACAACCCTGCTCTAAGGGTTATCATCTGTCTGTCTGTCTCTGTCTGTCTGTCTGTCTGTCTGTCTGTCTCTCTGTCTCTCTGTCTCTCTCTCTCTCTGTCTCTCTCTGTCTCTCTCTCTCTCTTTCTCTGATCTATCTGTTGGTATTATGCACACATTATGCAAGTAGGCCCAGGGGCAATATCACTTTTAGCTGGAAGCCAAGAAAATTTCTTTGGCAAGTTGTAAGATGCTTTGTAATGAGCTTAGGAAAAGCTAGCCTAAAGCATTTCAACACCTGGGGCTAAAATGCAAATACCATAATCTTATATATTTGTCCTATTTATAAAAGCTTGGAGTTCTATACTGAACAACTACAAATTTCCACCATTCAACAGTTCTCAAGATTCCCACCTGGCTCATCAAGTGATGATAGACAATGTGTCATTTCCAGTCACCTTTTTCAGACCCTGTCTGAATAGTACTCCTTCATATTTTAGAATCAGCTTTAAGAGATCCTACTGAATTGACTACTCACTTCCTTCCCAAAAGACTGTGGCCTTTCTCAGTGAGAGTGTAACTCACTGAAACAGTATTTAACCTGGCCATCGTGTGGTTCACTGGCTGCTGGCCTGAGGCTTCAGCTTTGGAATTTAATAAATAGAAACTAGATAGCAAGTATCCGGGGTTTGTCAAATCATCATGTTTAAAGAAAAAAGAAAGACTGATGATGATGGTGGGGAGATACAATTGATTTGAACATACCTTGCAAATAAACTATGTTTAGACAGGCTTAGCCTGTTTTTAGCAATTTAAAAATGCTACTAAAGCTGTCAAGCTGTCATTAAAGTGCACTTTGTGGGGGTTCTAACCAAAGCAAGTGGAAATAAATTGGCTGTCTTCAGCTTGGAAACTTGGCAGCCCTTTATTGACTTGTTAGGGAACATCTCATTAACAGAGTTTAGAGTTTCTCTCTGACGCCTAATGCTCCAGAATCTTGACATTCAACAAACTCTGCTTCAGTGACTATGGCTAGGTGAGGCAGAAAAAAAATGCTTAAGCCAGCCTTGACTGATTCCCAGTGGAATAGATCTATTTATTTACCAATCTTATAGTAAATGTTGCAATATGTAAATTTTATATGTAAATATAGAATAGTATATTTATATAGTATACTATAGTACAGTAAGTGCTTTATGTTTTGTGTACCACTAAGAGTGTCATGATTGTGAAAATATAAAAACCAGATCAGCCAAAAATTAATTAGTAATTTATTTGGATTGTGCCCAAGTGTATTTTATTTTGAACAAGGTCAACTGCTAACTTCAGCAAATACCAGTAAAAAGGTTTGTTTTTTTCCCTAGAGCCATCCTGGTTAAATGCTTAATCAAGTCTGTTTAAAAAAATGTGCACATCATTTGTTTAAAGAATGCTTTTAAATGAGCACTTTATCCAAGTATCCTGTCAGAATACAGTGAAGATTATTTTTAAGGGGTTTTGTTTTCTTATGGTGGAAACGTAGGAATAGGATTCTTATGAATAGGATTTCCACCTGACATGACATTTGCTGGGACTCTCTATAGAAATGGGGGATATTATCATCCCCGCAGTGTGACTGTGGGGTCTCATGTCAAACTGTAGATCACATTGTGACCGACTGTAAGCTGTGGCAATATAATGGTCCAGTATCTGATTTTTTAAAATATGAATGATATTTTGCTTATATAGTCTAGACATTGGCATTTGAAGATAGATCTTTTTATATTTATATTTTACTAGCTGATTATCTGGCCTTGCTAAGTTTTTTTATTTTATTTTAAAAGTAGTATAATTATGGTGGCAGGGGTGAGTGGAAAGTGGCTTGAAAATGTGATTGGTGGTAATAATAATGTCAGATGGTTTCCCCTTCTCCCTCTTCATCCCTTTCTTCATCTTCATCCCCGTCCTCATCTTCATCCCCCTCCTGTTCATAATGTTATTTCCCCTCCTTCTCCCCTCCTCTTTCTCCTCCTCCTGCTCCTGTTGATCGTGTTGTTTTCCCTCCTTCCCATGCTACTCTTATTTCTCCACCTTTTCCCTCCTCCTCCGCTTACAGTCTTATTGCCCCTACTCCTGTTCTTCCACCTCTTCTTCCTTCCTTCTTCTCAATCTCTTCCTCTTCATTGTGTTCTTTTCCCTCCTCCTTATGCCCCTTCCTCCTCTTCTTCCTGGTGTTCTTCCCCTTTCTCCCTGTTGTTCCTCATCTTCTTCACTCTTTCTCTTCCTCCTGCTGTTCATAGTTTTCTTGCCACTCCCCTCCTCCTTCTTGCCTCCTATTGGTCCTTGTCCTCCTCTTCATTGTCTTCTTCACCCTCACTCTCCCACCCACCCCATCTTGTTCCTCCACTTCTTCCCTCCTTCTTTTGCATCTCCTCCTCTTCATCATGTTCTTTACCCTCCTCCTTCTTCCTGTCCTCCTTTTCTTCTTGGTGTTCTTCCCCTTCTCCCCCTGTTGTTCCTCTTCTTCGCTCCATCGCTACTCCACTCTTTGAGACCGCCACTAATCAGCTGTTGGCAGTGGCTCTGGGGCACTCCTCTAAGCAGCAGGTGATTTGCATAGAGCCCCGGACCCACCAGCAACAGCTGATTACTGGCAACAGCTGATTAGCAGTGCTGAGAAAGCAGGGAGTAGTGGCGGCACTGCAGCAGAAGAGAGTTGCTGCCACTGGGTCCAGGGTTTCGGGCAAATCAGCAGGCACTTGCTCCTCCGCTGCCCTGCTGTCTTTGTGAAGGGGCAGTGTGGTGAGCCTTTGCTTCCCAACTGTTACCTCTCTATCTCCTGCTGGCTGGTGCCTCAGGTAATAGGGGCTGTACTGTGCATGTGTGTGGCAATTTTTTTAAGTGTTTTTGCTCCACTGGTGTGTGTGTGTCCACTTTGCCTCCCTTTTGGGGGGCAAAGAGGGGGGAAAGATGTCTGTGACCCCCCCAGTGCTGATTTCACCACCATAAGGTATGTATGTGGCAAATTTGGGTGAGACTGGTGCAGGGGTGTGGGTGTGTAAAGAGCACATACAAACCCACATCCTCTGTTTCATATATATAGATTGGGTTCTACTAATCTAGTTGAAATGTTAATTTACATTGCTAGCCCATGTATGATATGCCATGTGCTAAATACATAATACATTCTTATGCAGGCTGAGTAAATGAAAATGAAAACTGAATACAATAACAATGGCTACCTATAAAGAAAATAATTATGTTGGTCAAATTGAGTATATTTTTTGTTACAGTAATACACTTAAACTAAAATAGCTTAATAAAACAATGACTGTATTATTGTGAGACATACTATCAAATATAACTTTATAGTATTTACAGTTTGTCAAATGTTTAAATCAGGCATGTCCAAAGTCTGGTCCAGGGGCCAATTGTGGCCCATTTTCAAATTTTGAGTGGCCCGCAGCCTCTTCTCCCTGCTGACTCGCATTTTTCCCTTCACCACACTATTCATAAAATAGTTCATTTGCATTTAATTGTAATGGTTCAGAGAATGTCAGGCTGAATGGTCGGCCCCCACACATTTTCACCTCACTAAATCTGGCCCTCCTTGAAAAAAGTTTGGACACCCCCGGCTTAGACATTTATACAACCTTCTCAATATTCATCTCAAATAACAGATATAATTGACCCTTTCATAGTAAACAGTTAATATTTCATCTATTTCTTGTCCTTTTGTCTGCTAAATAAAAGCCTAGAAATAATTATAACCTTATAGAATTCCTCTATACCTGTCAGCTGCAATTATATAAAGTCTATACCAGAAAATCTTGATACTTTCTTGTAGAACCCTCCAGAAGATCTTATTTTTAAAAAAGATATTATAAAATAAATATAGATTTTATTTCATTGCTGAGACGATGCAATTCAATAACTATTTGTCATTTAAAACAAACTTGATAATTAACGCGATTAGCCACTGGACAACAGCACTGAAATAATTATTTTGTACATGGAGAATTACTATTATATGGATTTTTGCTTCAATAGTTTTATAACCATATCAAGTATAGTTATATTTATGATTCATTTCCTATAGGGTGACAAAAGAAAATATGCAGAGGTGGTATTCAACCAGTTCCGACAGATTTGGGAGAATGGGTACCGATATATTTTTTTAAATAAATTTTTATCATTTTTCAATTAAAAAACATTACAAATACATAGTTTATCCATATGGAGCTTCCCAGATTCCATCCATTTAACAAGTCTAAGTATAGTTAATTTCCATTTCTTAAAATATATAGAAAAACAAGAAAAAAGAATAATATATGTATAAAAATTATTTCAGTTCCTTAACATGATAAATTTGTACTTATTATTTCATATATTTTAAATTAATTCTGCATAGTAATTTCTAATTTTATAATTCACAAATTTCAAAATTAAAAAATTTCATATTACTTTAAAAGATTTCAATGTAAAAATTTGCTCTAGTACAATAAAACTCTATCATGATTAATATTAATATTCATCTCCCTCAGCCTTCATCTCTCCTTCTTTGTTTCTGATGGTCATTTCCCCCGTCTCCCACTCCCCATCTTTCAGTCTCTTTCCCTCCACAGTCCTCTTCTTTGTTCTTTTTC
>JANHGC010006765.1:326825-338863 GCA_027560395.1 Boaedon fuliginosus | reverse complement strand
ATCTTGCTGGTTGATAGGGGATCGAATACTTATTTCCCTCACTACAATGCAAATCCATCTCTGACTTTTGGGCACTGAGCTTTTGAGCATTTTTTTGTTGTTATTCTGTCTCTAACAGCTACAATAAACCTACCATTACAATTATGGTCTGGTCATTTCTTTGTCAGAGGGCAAACTGACAAAATCAGCAAGGAGTCAAATACTTATTTCCCTCACTGTATATAAGATGGTATGACGATTCTTGCCCTGAGCAGGGAGTTGGCTAGAAGATCTCCAAAATGTTTTCTAACCTATAATTCGGTGATTTCCAATGGTAAATTTCCATCATGCTACTGAACATTTGTAAGAAAGGCAAGCATCCATCATAGTAACCTCTCAGTATGTAGTCACATTACTAAAGATACAATAGATTTCTTTCTCACAATAAACTGACTTCATGATACAAGTATATAAATATACCTTACCCGACTGACAATATTGTCCTTATCAGTAATTTCTTGTCTATTTCGTGATGCTGCTTTCTTACTCTCTTGTGTTAGTTCAAAATACTGTTCTTCAAGGAGAGCCCGGGCTAATTGTTCAGATTCAGCTTTTGTTTCAGCCAGATCTAATTGTGTAGTAACAGCTTCTCTGCAATATAAAATTATTATTTTTAAAAAATACAAATTGTGTAAAATACTACACTGCTCTTTTAAAAATAATGCAATCTAGTTGTTCAACTTAGGATAACAATTTCTTATTTAGCTGTAAAGTCCCTGATGGTTCTATCAGGACATGATTTGTTTAGACATAATTTGTGAACAATCCATCATGATAATTATGCTATGCCATAATGGAGATTGTTTGACTCAGATTGATAAGGTGTAAGACCAGCATTGCTTAACTCAGGGCCAGTGACTTGTACATTATACAAACTATTCAAGGCAATTACAGGCAATAACAGGAATAAATTGCAATCCTTATCAGATTGCAGAGGAGATCATAATTGCTACTGAAAAAAATATGTAAGATAAAAAAATTCTTGCATACAGAATTATCAGAATTTTCTATTTCTGCTAGGACTATACCTTTTATGTTTACATCTTATGATAATAAATAAACAGCTCATATTTATACTTTTGTTTCACATACATTTCCATAGCCAACAAAACTGCTTTTTAGGCAAATTTTAAAATACAACTAATTACAAAAGATACTTATACTTAATAAGCTAATGTTTTGTTAAAGCTAATGTTTTGAAAATGTGCTAACTGGACATCAAGTTGTTTGTTTTAAGAACTTTTTTTTTCTCTTAAAATATAATCCACAAAAGTATCATATTTAAATCCCTTTTGTTTCCAAGTGATAAAAAAGGTTTTTCTCTTTCTGGGAGATGGGTGGTTCAAAAATGTAAAAAATACATATATACATATACATACATATTCCATCAACAATATCAATGTTGCTTAGAGTATCTCAATTTTGGAAGGACTTTGCCCATAAAAGTGACTTACTTTTCATTTAGCAGCTCTTGTATTTTTTTCTGCGTTTCTTTATTTTTTTCCTCAATTTCTTCTTTGAGTTCTTTAACTTGAGTTTTATAAAGTGTCTGGAAATTTTTAAAAAAGGCACCATCATCATTTAGACATTGTTATAATCCAGAGATTTCCATTTATTAGTCAAACTTGGAATGATGATAAGGGCTACATATTATTCAATCTATATTTGTGTATTATTTATATCAAGCTTTTATAACCTCTCTTTCAAAGAGCTTGCAACATTTTTGAAAGAAATGAAAGAAGTTAAAACATTGTACAATGAAGCCAGCAACAAAAAGATAACAATGTAATTTTTCCTCAAAGCAATTCCCCTGATGCTGCCTACTGCAGGTAGTCCTCAACTCACAATCATTCGTATAGTACCATTCAAAGTTACAACAGCACTGAAAAAGTGGCTTTTTCACACTTACTACCATTGCAGCATCCCCATGATCACATGATCAAAACATGGACACTTGGCAACTGGCGGGTATTTATGATGGTTGTGGTGTCCTGGATCATGTGTTCACCTTTTGTGACCTTCTGACAAGCAAAATTAATGGGGAAACCATATTTATTTGACAACTGTGTTACTATCTTAACAGTTGCAGAGATTCACTTAACAACGGTGGCAAGAAAGGTCCTAAAGTGGGGCAAAATTCACTTAACCACTGTTTTGGTTAGCAACAGAAACTTGGGATCAATTGCAATTGCAAATCAAGGACTACCTGTACAGCAGACAAGTACAGATAGTCCTCAATTTACAACAATTAACAGTTCAAAGTTATGAAAAAGCATCTTAAACCTAAATTTGCACTTAACAACTGTCGACCCACTCCTGCATCATATGCTCAGGCAACCAGCTCACATTTACATCCAACCCCATCATCTTGCTCTCATATAAACAAGGTTTATGACTTTTGCCAATTTTTGAAGTTGGATTCACTTAACGATCACGTAAAAGTTGTTATGTAATAGGTAGGACTTGACTTACAACCACAACAACTTACAATGGAAATTCCCTTCCCAATTGTGGTCGTAAATCAAGAACCATCTGTACTGGGGTGGAGAAGAAAATAATCTAGATGAATAAAATAATGGGTAAGTCAATCTGAGATTCATGAGTGCAAGCTTGAAAACAGTTACACCTGCTTGACTGGTGAACTGAAAATTGGGAAACAATTAGATGTGGGATGAAACAAAAACTCTGTTACAGTTTTCCATACCTAAAAGATATAAAAGAAATCCTCCCCATTTGGAAAGGCCAAACTGAATATTTCCTTCAACATTTAATGAGGTTTTAATGAATGCTGTCAAGGAAAAAATAGGAACAAGATCTATAGAATGTCTTTTCTAATATTTTCCTGTCCTTCCCAAATTGGATTTTTTTTTAAAAAGCATTGTAAATTAAATGATATATACAAGTGTTAACACATTAAATATACATTGCAATGATTAATATAAATATTTTGTTAATCAGATTGGGCTCTTTTTATTATAAAGTAAGGACTCAAGAGTTATTTATAATTGGGTAGTTTTTACAGAGAATAACATTTAAGAATAAACTGCCAGTGTTGTTAGTTTTAAAAATTCATTCTTTATCTGTCATCATCAAGATACACTTACGGGAATATCATTCATATATTTAAAAAAGATCAGCTCAATATAAAATAAGAGATAAGGCCAGGACACAGTAGTTTGAACTATGGGAACAGTTTCTTCCTAGATCTGTGCTATATTTCTGTGCAGTGAAAAGCAATGTAATGTACAATTTATCCCACTGATGGAACTTTAATTTTTTCTACAATCAAAATTCTGCAAAACCCAAAAAGAAAATAAACAATACAATAAGATTCTTTTTTCACTACTTTGTTTAGTGCACTGATTTTCTACTTTCAGAAGAATTTTAAGGAGATTTTTGGGATATATAGGCCAGACCCTAAACATAAGCAAATCAATCACAACAAGCCATTCCCTTGAGAGTTCCAGTTGTTTAAAAATGAAAATGAAAGTGGAAGAAGGCATTTATAAAAGTAGTTTCTTGGATATTTCGTGAAAACTTGATTTATTATAGCAATTCTTTAAACAAATCTATCTTTTCAGAGACAGACATTGTAAATCCAAAATACAGGTGCCAATATAACTGGGTGAGGTTTTAAGACACAGAAAGTCAAGCCAGGTATACTATTGAGCCCAACCTAATACATGTGTCCAAAATGTCAACAAGGGCAAGTCCAGAATGGTTAAAAGATTGGAAAAAAAATGTATGTTTACCAGCTCTATGTGTATTTTTCTTATTCTTCCTTCCCACTTATCACTTTTCCCATTCTAAGGCACAAACATTATCTTAAAGTGAGGGTCATTATTAATAGATTAATGCAAGTTGTACATAATAGTTCTCCTGGACCCTCAACTAGTATTGGAACAACATCTGGCAGTTGTGGCTAGGGGAGCTTTTGCACAGGTTCGCTTACTGCACCAGTTGCTCCCCTTCCTGGACCGGGAGGCTCTCCTTACAGTCACTCACACCTTCATCACTTCCAGGTTAGACTACTGCAATGCACTCTACATGGGACTTCCCTTGAAAAGCATCCTGAGACTCCAATTGGTCCAGAATGCAGCCGCGTGAGTAATCAAGGGTGTGCCTCGGTATGTCCACATAACACCACTCCTCTGTGAGCTGCACAGGCTCTCTATAGCCCTCCAGATGCAATTCAAGGTATTAGTGATGAATTTTAAATCTCTCCATGGCTTAGGACTGGGCTACCTTCAAGACCACCTTCTTCTACCTTATTTATTTATTTATTAGATTTATATCCCGCCTCTCCTCCCCAGTCAGGGGAACTCCTTATCCCTCCCAGCTCCCCGTGAGGTCACACAGGGTTGGCCTCCTGTGGGTCCTGTCAACTAAACAGTGTCGGCTGGTGGGTCCGCGAAGGAGGACCTTCTCTGTGGCCACACCGGCCCTCTGGAACAGCTCCCTGTGGAGATCTGGACTGTCCCTAGCTTATTAGCCTTCCGCTGGGCTGTTAAGGCTGGAACTAATTGACTCACCTGCCCAGTATGAAAGTATAGTATGACTGTCATTGTATGTTTGCATTCTTTTAATTTTACTATTTTAATGTAGTTTCATTTGTTGTTTTAATAGTTTTATTGTAACAATGTAATTTTTAATGTTTTAATTCCCCCTCGGTTGGAGGAAGAAAGGCGGGGGACAAATGTAAATATATAAATAATATATATATATAAGAGAAGTGTAGGTTTGTATGTGTCGTATACAAACCCACACCCCTGCACCAATCTGCCCCAAATTTGACACATACCTTTGTTAGACTTGTGAAATCAGCACTGGTGGGAGGGGTCCCCCAAAATTCTTTGCCCCCTATTTCACCTCAAAAAGTGGCAAAGGGGACTCCCTCAACAGACAAAACCGGAGAAAAAAACACGACTGCGCATGCCTGCCACCTCTGCTGCACGCTCACCCATCCCCTCACGACTGTCCCCTGCTCTCCCCCGGCGGCTCCTCGCCTGCCTGTAGCACTGCCATGACTGGCAGCATGGGGGCACAGCCCCACCCCTCGGGACTCTGAACAGCAGCACCACCTTTCCCAACCAGGGTCTTACATTGAACAGGTGATTGGTGCTGAAGTGACCACAAAGCAGGAAGCAATTTGGCCGCCAATCACCTGTTCAACAGAAATAATCGCACTGCTCTGTATTACTACTGAACATGTGATTGGCGCTCAAATCGCTTGCTGCTTTTTGTCGACTTTGCAATTATTTACATTGAACAGGTGATTGGCAGTGAAGTCGCCACAAAACAGCAAGCAACTTGACTGCCAATCACCTGTTCAACACTGTGTGACTCCTAGCCAGTCAGCCAGCCAGCAGCCCAACTAGCCAGGCAAGCCAGCCTAGCTAGCTGCCCCAGTGCTTCCCCCCTTCCCATGCTGTTCTGCCGCCTCCCACAAGTGCCTGCACTCAACCGAGACCTTTCTGCCATCTCCCCTCACCCTTGCACTAATGGGGCAGGACAGAGAAACAAGCCTTCCCCACAGCGAGCCCAGTTCCTTGTCTTTTTCCTGCAAAGAAGTATTTCCAGAAGCAGAATTCTTTCCCATGCCTCTTGCAAAAAGAAGTGTGGAAAAATCCTGCTTCAGGCAGCGTCTCTTTGCAAGAGAAACAGCCCTGCCCCCCACCTCAAGTTCTTTGCCTTTCTCCTGCAAAGAAGCATTTCCACACGCAGAATTCTTTCTCTCTTCCTGCCGTCCTTGAACTGAAGCTTCTAATTGCAGAGTTCCTCACAGCCCTGCTGCGAGCGAGGGAGAAACCCGCTTCGAGTTCCCCCTGATCAGGGAAGAAACGTGGGGTATAAATCTAATAAATAAATAAAATAATAAAGAGGGCAGGAGAAGGGAGGGAGATAAGGAAGGAGGGAGGGAAGGAGGGAGGTGGAAGTAATGAAGGAAGATGGTAGTCCAATAAAAAAAAAACGAGAACAAGGCCGGGTAAGCAGCTAGTAAATAAATAAATATAATTAAATGTTTGTGCAATATAAAGAACACTTACAGAAAAATATTGTTCAGCCTCTAGCTGATCTTGTAGTTCACGCATTTGGCCTTCATTCCCTCTGTATTGCCTTAGAGGAAATAAAAAATAAGGAATTTCTGTTCTGAACTCTTAGTCATTAGGTGGTCAGTAGTTCAAGTAATAAAAGTCTAGAAGTTTAAAATATTTATGCCATTAGTTTTCATGGATAGCTTCCATGAGATATTTGCACACATAACTATAAATAGTGAAGTCAAATGTCAATACAACAGCACAAACGACATCACTAAAAGCAGTCCTTTACAATATAGTTCTTTTTGATAATAAAAAATATAACTTACTTAGCCAGCTGAGCCAACTCAAATTCTGCTAATCTTTTTGCTTCCAACAATGCATTGATCTCCTGTTTCAGTTGTTTCTCAGAACTCTTTAAACTATCTGCTTCTATAGCATGCATCTTCAGTTCATTCTGTGTCATCACTCTTTTATTTATCTCATGTTCCAATTGAAGTGTCAGATTCTTAACCTAAAAACACAATAAAAATGTATTTATTCCTACATATTTATTTTGGCATTATCCAATTTCCGGCCAAGAATGAAAATGTTCTAATTATTAAGAAAATTCTACTCCTTATATTAAACCCATATATATAAGGATGTGCAGCATTTGAATCTGAAGTGAAAAGGACTTTGAAGCAGGTGTTGGGGTTAACACTGAGTTCCTGGGTGTAGATGTACAATTCCAGGAAAATATATATTTGAATTAAGGAGTTGCCAACAACACACTCATAACTGCTTTGAAGCACCTTGTTGTATCCTCCTGGCACTCCCTTAACTTAAGCATGTATCTTCTTCCATGGCTGCCATGTGAGCCCAGGAAAAGATGGTAGTATTTTTTAAAACCCATGCCTATTCGGAAGCATTATTTTAAGTTTTGGATTACTGCATCTATATATAGCAATGTTACAATAGAATTATATCTGAGATCAAAAACAATACTTATGCCACTTTTTCTTTCCCCAAAATCATTTCAATCAAAATACTTAAAAATCAAATTTCAAAGGCATTTTGCCTTCAGACATCTGGAATTCTGGCCTGAAATACTCAACTTCTGCAAACTATGTAGTCCTTTTGGGTTCTATTCTATATGAATACGTACAGCAAGAATATACAGCAACAAGGGCTTTCCTTAACAAGTTCCAAAGTTTTAATGTTTTGAGACTTCTGGTGAAAATTAATGGTAGTTTAGTTCTGTTTGTCTTTAGGGAAGACAATACCACAGCTGAGATTGCTGTGCCTGAAGCCAAACTTCCTGTGATCCAGATAAAGGAGGAAATGTGAAAACAACTTATTTGATTAAACCAGGAAAATCCAGACCAGACAGATTACCATTTTTTATTAAAAAAGCTTTCTGGATGAACTTTTACAACTCCTCCAAATTACAAAAAACTATTCTGTAAGAGCCATGGTGGCACAGTGGTTAGAATGCATATTGCACGCTAATTCTGCTGACTGCCAGGAATTCGACCCTGACCGGCTCAAGGATCAGCAATCTGGATTCTCATTTTACAGATCTTAGAAGGATGGAAGGCTGAGTGAAATTTTGAGCCAGTCAGGATCAAACTCCTGGCAGTTGAGTAGAGTTAACCTGCAATACTGCAGGTTATCAGAGATAGAAGAACAAGATTTGAGATTTGGGTGGGATACTTATTTATAGTATGATAAATTTAATATAGAACTTATCATTTAAAAAAAGTTTTAATATTTCTATTTTTTCCCAATGCATCAAAACAAAGATACAAGTAGTTTCATAAGAAGTCTCATATACCTGTCAATGGCTTTCCAATTTGATTTAAAATGGCTTAATTATGATTAAGGAAAGATTTTAGAATATCATGCCTAGAGCCTAGGTATGGGGAAGTTTATAAATAAATAATTTGTGAAATTAATTTTGTGATGGATTTGAGGCTACACAAAGATTTTTTGGTTCATAGAAATAAAGTAATTTTTCATGTATGCCTAAAAGGAATGTTTACATGAGTATAGAAATTACTGTCTTACCTCATCTTCCAGTCTCTCTTTCTGTTCAGTAAGGTGCTCAATCTTCTGCTGTGATTGCTTCAGATCAAAGTCAAACATGGAACACTGTTTTTCAATCTGAACTATTCTATTTTCTGCCTTCTCTCTTGCTGCTCGTTCTTCCTTTACCTTTTTTTCTATTTCTATGGGAAAAAGAAAGACAACAAAAATTACAGGTAGTCCTCACTTACTGTATTTAATACCAAAGTGTCGCTAAGCCCAAGCCACAACATCAGTTCATTTCTGGCTCAATTGTTAAGCAAATAACTGTGGGTCATTAAATGTGATGTCACTTGACTACAGTTTGTGATTTTCTGCCAGCTTCCCAATTTGCTTGTTGGAAGCAGGCTGTGAAGATCACAAATGTCAATCATGAACCATGGAACACTGCAAGTGTCATAAATATGCACTGGTTACCAAGCCCCCAAATTATGATCATGTAGATTACAGGAATATAGCCATAACATAAACCAGTTGTAACATTTACAGCGTCATCGTAACTTTGAACCGTTGCTGAACAAGTGATTGCTAAGTAAGAATTACCTGCAATGTACATTAAGAAAGCAAAAAAAGAACTCATTTATGAGATCTTTCAGATATCCTACTGAGGGGCGAGAGAAAATATTAAGCATTTGGGAAAGCTATATTTATTTATTTAGATTTATACCCCACCTCTCTTTCCTGGTCAAGGGGAACTTGAGGCGGCTAACAACAATTTTAAACAATAAGTAATACAATATTAAAATTATCTAACCCAATCACACAACAAGCAAAAACTCTTCCAAGCGGGGGGGGGGGACATCAATTCCAGGCCCGCAGACAGAGCCAGGTCTTAGTAGCTCTGCGGAAAGTCAACAAGGTAGGGATGGTTCTAATCTCCACGGAAAGCTTGTTCCAAAGGGCCGGCACCGCCACAGAGAAGGCCTTAGCACGGGGGCCCACCAGCCAACATTGTTTAGCTGATGGAACCCGTAGCAGACCAACTCTGTGGGACCTAACTGGGCGCTGGGAGGCATAAGGTGGCAGAAGGCAGTCTCGAAGGTACCCCGCTCCTAAGCCATGAAGGGCTTTAAAAATTGTTACTAACACCTACATATATTAATATTTACAGTAAAAATCTCCTAGAATTGTTGCCTATAATATATAATGCACCAACCCTCTGGAACCAGCTCCCGGTTGAGATCAAGACCATCCCCACCTTATCGGCCTTCCATAAAGCCACAAAGACCTGGCTCTGTCGGAAGGTCTGGAATTAATATGCTCCTCCCCTTGGATGATTGTGACTGTGATTGTTGTTGTTTTTTCTTTTTATTTTGTAATACTGTGTTTTTATTATTATAAGCCACCTCGAATCCCCCTTGATCGGGGAAATGAGGCGGGGCATAAATCTAAATAAATAAATAATGATATAGCTAATTCATATAGATTACATATGCTGAGATAATACATGAAGGACAGCCAGCTTGTTCTCTTGTTCATTACCAACTTATTAACGATATGAGAAACAGAGACTGCTACCTACATTTTTTCGTAATTAAATAATAGAAAATAACTACCCCACATCTCAGCAGGTATCTTTAGGCCCAATAGGGAACGGGGGGGGGGGGGAGAGAGAAGGAAAGAATCTCAAAAGAAAGATGACAAATTACATGGTTGCCAAGGAAAGTAGATTGATTAGAAAGGAATGCAACCAATTATTTAAAGATAAATATATAAACACTAATTATAGTGTTAACCTTGTTCATTATTTAAAAACTTACCATACATAGCAACAGATTTGGCCTCTTCTATTGACTGATGCTTGTCAGTTAACCGAGCTTTGTTTATATTATGTTCGTTTATTTCTTGCTCTAAACGTTGTTGTACCATTTTAAGTTTGTAGTTTAGATCTATTTCTAAATTATTCTTCTCCTGCAAAATATTTTGTATAAAATGGTGTCAGATATACTAAATATGACAAGAATTCATATTTTATCATACCTTTCGGTACCTTTCTCCTTCCTACATGCCTTTTTGATTGATGTACATTACTGGATCCTGAGTATGTATCAGTAAAATGGATATGGGTAAAAATATACTAACTTGAATGATAGTTTCCAAACCCTAGAATGCATAGAGTGAAATGTACTTGAAGTAAAAATTATGTGTTGGTTTTACTTATGGTATATTAACCAAAATATTTCGAAGGGACAGGATTATTCTTACTGTTATTAGGTAATATTGCATTTGGCACAGATACAGTTAAAGCTGATAAGGTATACACTGATAAGGTATACACTGTCTCTAGATTGCTAAATAATAAAAGCCTTGGTGAATAAAAGAAGTCAATACGTCTTGGGTCACTGGGTGATGACTGTGACATATGGAAAAATATGAACTGAAATGTAAGATGCATAAATGGTAAACAATATGAAAGAAAATGTCCATTCTTTCACCGAGCCCATCATGGCCTTCCACTGGAGAATGCATGTCTATGAGACTAAGAGGAGAAAGATGAAATAAATCTGAATAAAAATGGTGCAGTCTGATCAACAGATGAAGAGAAGCAAAGATGTGGATTCAATTATGAATCAAAAAGAGCTAAAATATATATCAGGATCACCCTCCAAAAGAATTAAAATGGTTGTAAGAGCCTGCTTCTGTCCACTTTAAATGAAAGTGAAGCTTAGGTAGTCAAGAGAAACATAACTTTGAATTGAATGCAGTTGAATGAATTACTTAAAAAGAATGCAGGTAATCCCTGGGTTACGAGCGTTCCCTTAGCGAACATTCAAAGTTACATGATACATGCCCTCTAGTGTTTATGAACTAGTCCCGAAACTATGAATGTTGCAGCACCACAGCAGTTGTTCACCCTTACAAACAAGTGTAGAGGCTCTGCAATATTCGTCCTGCCTATTCCCCTCCGCTCCGCACTTTGCCAGCCAAAAGGTTCGGAGGGCCGGGCCCGTCCTTGCGACATCCAGTTTTGGCCTGCACAAGGCTTATTTATTTATTTTATTTATTACATTTTTATGCCACCCAATCCCCGAAGGACTCTGAGCGGCTTACAACATGGATAGCAATAGAACTCAGGTGTTATATATTTTTTATTCTAAATATGCAATGATTCTATTCCAAGATACATAAGACTTTGTGCCTCATTACTTAGTTACCTTACCTTTTCAGAATGATTGAGCATGTCTTGGGCCTTTTTTCTTTCTTCTTCTACTCGCTCAAGGTTGTTTTTCACACCTTTGATTTCTTCTTGTAAAGATGTAATCCGAGCTACAGAATTAATTAAATATATTTAATTAATATTTTAATTTGGCCGCCTCGAGTTCCCCTTTTGGGTGAAGAGAGGCGGGATATAAATCAAATAAATAAATAAATAAATAAAAATCGAATAAATAATAATAATAAATAATAATAAAAGGTGGTACGTCCAGCAAGGGGGTTATTTCTCTGAAAACCGCAGCGTCTCAGAGACGGCGTCGGAATGGATGTGCTACTGTCCCACTCTTGGGCTTGTGCGATTTTGGACCACCATGGGGATTGCTGAGAGCATGGCAGCTGATAGGTGTCCTGCATAGACGGGGCTCTTGGGACGTGGCCACCGTGCAGGCCACGTTGGCTCGCGAAGCCTGCGGGCGGCTCGATACCCCTGTCATAAGCAATCATGCATGGAGGCTTCTGTGTGAAACCAGACTGGGGGATAGCCATGATGACCGGAAAACTTCGGCGGTTAACCATCCTGATGATAAGTATGGTATATTAAATTATCATATCTCAAATACAGGTTTGAGGAGAGAGAGAGAGAGAGGAGAGAGATACAGAGAAAGAGAGGAGAGAGAAAGAGAGATGAGAGACAGAAAGTATGGTATATTGAATTTTCATATCTCAAATACAGGTTTT
>JANHGC010006765.1:308175-318252 GCA_027560395.1 Boaedon fuliginosus | reverse complement strand
TGAACAAGTCAGCAGAGACTGCAGTGCTGCGTTTAACCACTGCGCCACCGAGGCGAAATTATAGCCAAATTATAGTATTTATTAAAACAAAACAAAACAAAAACACAACTTATAAGTTATATTATATAATTATACCTAATTTAAAATAGATCATTTCTCAGAACTTAAATTATGGAATAAATTTAACCAATGACAATTTAAAAAAATTAAATATACCAAGTTTTTATCTACGTTGGTGTTTGTTCTGTTGTCATTCGAATTAGCTGTGCAGGTGGATAAATACCTATAAACACAATTTCAGAAGTTTTAGAAAGACAAGAATTAAAAAACATATAAATATTCCTAAAAAGAAAAACAGAACATCCTTAATAAAAAATGTTGCCTTTATTTTTCCAAAGCTTAAAGAAACCTTAGAATACTATTTACTATGAAGCTCAGAAGATTCTATACTAGGCAATTAACTATGTACAGTAGAGACTGGCAGCAATCAATGAAAAATGTCTCTTTGTCCTATAATATTATTATACAAATCATAAAGTCTTCTTTGTAACTGTATGTATATATGTGAGTGCATGTGTATTGTTTTTCTGCCACTAGTTATATTAGAACTAGACTACATTCACTATGTAACATTCAAAAGACAAAAGTTATCTCCCATTGTTGTTTTTCAATTTATTTATTTATTTATAATTTCTGTGTACTGTGCACTTTAAAATTGAAGCATTTTATACCAGTCACAATATCCTGCCTTAAAGTAACATATTGAAGCAGTTACTATTACAGATAATGTATGATCGAGCTGTTTCTAAAAAGCATACTATTGATTTCATATTAATATATTCATCTTTTTATATACTTATTCGTGAATCTGGGAAATGTTTTGTCGTCATGTTTTCTTAAATTCTTAAATATGAATGTCCTCTACAGTTGCTGCATAATTTCAGGAAAATATATAGGTGCTTTAGAGGGCAACAGTGCTACCTCTGTGCTCCAAATGTTCTTCTGAAGTGAATCAGAGATCATCCCAGCATTACTAAACACATGCAACTTGATATTCAAAATAAGCAGATACCCTCTTTAAAAAAAATTCTTTCCTTATTAGAATAAAATGGCATAAAGAAGCTAGGGATGCAAATTTTACCAAACATAGCTTTGATCCCTGTAGATGTTTTTTCAATATAAGAGCAATTATTACCTGAATATTCTGGCTTATTTAATTGAAAATACACATACAAAGCAAAATGCAGTCAGGTTACTAGAAGCCGAAACAATCTCTACAGAATGGATAACCCTCTAAACTAAATACAGCTGCAATATGGTTAATAATGTTTCCAATATAAATATAGCAATAGCACTTAGACTTATATACTGCTTCATAGTGCTTTACAGCCCTCTCTAAGTAGTTTATAGAGTCAGCATATTGCCCCCAACAATCTGGGTCCTCATTTTACCGACCTTGGAAAGATGGAAGGCTGACTCAAGCTTGAGCCTGGTGGGATTTGAACTGCCAAATTTCAGGCAGCCAACAGTCAGCAGAAATAGCCTGCAGAACTGCACTCTAACTACTGCGCCACCAAGGCTCAACATGCTAACACAAGGTAATTTTTAATAATAATTGAGTTATATTAACTATATTCCTGTTATAAATATTCTCATGACTTTTACCGACAAGCCAATATATTAAATCTACATATACTTACTGATGATTACTATAATAAGTAAATCCTACAAAAGGTAGCTGGTTGCCAACAAAAGCTTTTGGTATAGGAAATGTTTCTTCTTCACCTTTGTCTTCCTCCAGATCATCGAAGTTACTAGTGTCAATATCACTACTTAAATCAGGCACAACAGGTGCTACAGCTACCCCAACCCCCCCAAAAAAGAACGAATATTAATAATTGTATAAAAATGTGTATATTAACAGATATAAATATAATGAAGCTGATATGAAAAATGAAGTTGTTTTACGATCATACAATGCTGAAATCCTTATATTGTATTTTGCGCAATATGTGCATAAATCCCCCAGAAACTTAAAAGTTTTTAAAATTATGTAACATTAAGAGGCACAAACTGTTCCACGGTAGCTCATAAAAAATTGCTGATCTGAGTATCTCAATTCTGCCAAATATTTCTAATATTTTAGATATTAGCTGGAATAGGAGAATTATTATAAACTGACTTATCAAAGCAGTTATTTTCATATATAATAGTGGTATTTTCTATAAAACATGAAAACATTATTACTGTTTTATTAAAGAGCAAAAACAAACTATAGATATCATATATATTATTGTATAAAATAGTCACAATTATTCATTTTGTCCATTATGTCAAAATATTAGATGTTTCCATTATAATTGTAATACTACAATGTACTACAACCTTTGGGATAATAGAAAATCAAAGGAAAAACTCAGAACGATTAAAAATTATTTTGTAATAATTGGTAAATAAAAATTAAAACAATTTTATGAAATTGATAATTTGACTTAATATTAACCACTAGGTTGGAAATAGATATTCTGAATCAAGTATTTCAGATGGATTCTATGTTTAATAAATAAAAGATATTTAGGTTGTGGTTTTAAAATATTTTAACTATTTTATAGGGTTTGCTATGACAAGTACTTATTTTTTTTTGTATATTTTAAAACAGGGGTCCCCAGCCTGTAGAGGGGCACCGGTCTGCAGCATGTCAGCAACCAAGCCACACAAACAAGCGAAGCCCCTCCGTGGGATGCAGGCAGTACGCAAAACCACACCCCTCCCGTCTGCGAAATACCTTTCTCCACGGAACCAGTCCCTGGTGCCCAAAAAATTGAAAGGCACTGTTTTAAAGAACTGCATAATAAATTTTAGATGCCCAGCTCAGCTAAGATTATGTTTCCTCAACAGCAGTACCCCATAAGCCTCTCTTTGAAGGAGATGGAGGTTCAGAAATATGATAAACGAACAAACAAATATTTGGAAAACATTTAGAAATTGAAGAGGGAGGAAAACAAAAGGTATCTAAGATCTCATTGGATGTACATAAACTTTCTAGAGTGAAACAGTATAAATATTGTGAATGTGTGAATGTTGGCCTTTTGAATAAGGTCAGCAACTGTTTTTCTTTATCTGTTATGTAGAGAATTACATTCCTTCAACATTATAACACACAAAAATTATATTACAAGAAAAGACAATTTTATACAGTAAATTACTTACTGTCTCTAAGGTTTTCCCAAGACCACTGATCATTTTTGAAAAATGGATGTCGCTTGATTTCTTCCACACCACTCCTTCCTAATCTAACTTCCCTGTAAAAGTGAAATAATTTTTAAATTATAATATACATGCTGCATACACATGAAAATAATTTGTAAACAAATCAAATAGGAACTCAAAGGCCATTTTAAAGCAAAGAGATCATTTATTTCAACCATAGCAGTTTCTTTGCTGTAAATATGGAATGGGAAAGTTTTCCCCATTCTCAGTAATAAAAAGAATGTTTGCTGTGAGAAACTTTTATCTGATACTACAGGAATTGCATATGCTTATATAGAATTATACAAATCTTCCACAAACTTTTTATCTGACTTGAAACCATTTTTCCAAGTAATCAGTAATCATTACATTATTACTTATGTCTGCATTTGACTGAGCATGTCATAGCTATAAAACATTTCTTTTCAAATCTTTCAAATTATTAGAAAAAAATTCCGCTGCATTTTAAAAATCAGAGCAGGGGATAAAATTTGGAGAAGTGTCAGGAAAAGTAAATAACAATGTTACAGGTCTAAAGTAGAAATACTCAAGACACGATATCCAGAGGAAAAATCATTTAAGATCTTGCACAGAAAGCTGAACAATGTGTAGAATAAAAATAATGTATCTGTAGTAATTTTATTATGAACTATTTTAAAACAATACATCCTGTTTGAACCTCATTTGTTGGTAATATAGTGATATGATTATGATTTAGTGTAAATATATGAAGAACATAGTTTTCTATTATATTCAAAACTCTATCCAATCAACAGACATATGAACAAGTACCTCAAAGAAAACAAAATAAGAAATAGCACTGACTTTAATGTCTTCAAAAACCTGTGGTTAAAACAATTTTTGGTATGTTACATGAATATAGTTGATATTTTATAAGATGATGAATAATTCTCCTTAAAAGACGAATTCAGTTAATGATTTAATTTTTAAGTTTTTTAAAAAAATAATTACAAGTATTTAAAAATGCTTTTTTTCCACAGTATGATTCTAAATATATTACCTGTCTGTTAGAAAGCCACAAATAAGATTTTTTGCATCTTTAGAAATATCATTATCATCAGGGAAGCTAAGAGAATTCTTATGGTTCATAATTTTACTATATGTTCCAACCAAAGAATCTGCATAAAAAGGTGTATCCCCTAAAACAAGAAAGAAAAAATTATAAATCACACAACTGATTGTTAAAACTAATAAAATAAGATGGTTAGATTGCACAACCTGGCAACATTTCAATACTATTCAGCCACAAAAAGCAATGACTTTTTATGCTTTTTATGCTTATTTTTAATTTGATTTATGCTATTTTAAAATTTCTGTGACTGTTGAATTTCATTTGCTGTTTATTCATCTGGGATTGTTGAAATTATATCATTTGCAGTCCCTTGTTGAATTTCATTTGCTGTTTATTCATCTGGGATTGTTGAAATTATATCATTTGCAGTCCCTTGTGAGTAGCCAGAAGATGTTTCTATTAGAACAGATTTCAGAGCCAATTATATCTTTTAAAAAAACCTTATTTGAATCATCTATTCTTTTGCCCAGGTATTATCATTATCTTCCTCATTTTTTCTGCTACACCTATTATCCCAGACTCTTTTTGTAGCTCTTAGAATGATAACAAGTAAGTGATTTCTATTGAATCAAAATAGCATTATCATATCAAAATCACAAAAAGGAAAAGATATTCTGCAATCATGTATTTCCCAAGATTATCTCATGCCCACTTCAATAGAAATCACTTATACATTATCATTCTAAGAGCTACAAAAAGAGTCTGCTGTAGCAGAAAAAATGAGGAAGATAATGATAATACACAGGCAAAAGAATAGATGATTCAAATAAGGGTTTTTTAAAAAAGATATAATTGGCTCTGAAATCTATTCTAATAGAAATATCTTCTGGCTACTTACAAGGGACTGCAAATGATGTAATTTCAACAATCTCAGGTGAATAAACTGCAAATGAAATTCAACAGTCACAGAAATTTTTTAAAAAATTCTAAACAGAAAAAGAGACAATAGTATCACAGAACTCAATGAGATTTGATTCAAATAATTTTATTAGGACTGGTCTCTATTGTGATACACAGTAATTAAAATTATTGATGGCAATAAAAATCCAAGATAGTTCATTTTATAATGTAATTAATTTACACAATATTTTTCTGATACTCACCCACAAGCATTTCATACAAAAAAACACCAACTGACCACCAGTCACATTCTCGTCCATAATAACCATCACCACCTTGTGATTTTAATACTTCTGGGGATATATAATCTGGAGTTCCAACAGCTGTATCACATCGTACCATGCCTTCCTATAAAAGATTGTTTAAAAATATATGAAGCAAGATGATTTCTAAGATCTGTTTGGAAAATTAAATTTAAAATTAAACATGAACTCCAGTTAAAATTCTTAATTTAAACACACATTGATATCTATTTTTCAGAGTACCATGATTCTTCACAAGCCAAAAGCTAATTAGTAGTTTTTATCTACTAACCTTATTCATTTTCATACAGGTACCAAAATCTGCTAGTTTTAAATGACCAGATTTATCCAGCAGCATATTATCAGGCTTTACATCTCTGAAAACAGTAAAAGAAATATTATGAGACCAACTTTTATTTATTAAGCAAGAACATCACTGAGCCTCATCCCCAGTGAAGAAAACAAATGAACAATAGCTAGCAAAATGAATCAATTCTGAATTATAAGCACCTTTACATTTCTTTTCCTTTCTGAAACAAATTCTCCTTCAATTGTGATAAACATTTTATATTTACATCAACTTTATTTTTCCATTTAGTACAGTATTATTTATGCCAGAATTCAACAACGTTAATATCAAAATCTGTCACACCATCTATTTCTTGATTCTTTTAAAAGTTCACTGCCACAATAACTGGCCAGTAACGTGTGCACAGTACAGCAAAGTGCATAAACAGCAGTACAATTAAAGAAAGAAAAGAGCTGGCATGTACTAGAGTAGATTCCCAAAGTACATTTACCTTCTTGTAATTAGCTAAAATAGCTAAAATTTTAGAATGTGCAGAAATGAATAGGTTAACACTAGCAATTAAGGAGAAAGAAGATACTGAATATTATAAAGTATAGAAGACATTTTACCAATGGAAAGAGAATAGATAGATAAAAGAATAATAGCAGATATTAAATGTTGAATATGTAACCGTTGATGTAGGAATAAATACTTATATATGTATGAATTGTATAAAAATGTGATTCAGGATGGCGCATGTTATCTATAACCCATTTATGACACACTGTTTGATGAATTATAATGTATAAAATAAAACAATAGAAAGCTTTTTGCAAAAAAAGAAAAGAAATTTGCTTCCAATTTATGGATTAGATTTCTATGATGAAGAAATACATCTGAGTGTAAGGCTTCCTAAATAGTCATTGCTGTGCAGTAAAGTTATCATAATTGATGTCTACAATATTCCTTAACATTTCAGCTTAGCTAGATCTTCCCATTCAGAAAGAGATAGCTGGTATGTAAGCTGAAAGGGCATCACCATTTACATTGTAGAAGCCAAGTCTCATTGTAGATCTAAAGCTATATCACTCTAATGCAACATGACAGTGAATGGGAAGGCAATCATGCTTTCTGTGAGACGCCTCATCTTATTGGTATAAGAGAATCTGAACTGCAATAAAGTCACTGGTTTGTAGAGAAGCCTAAATCATTTGTGTATGTGAGGAAGGTGATGTATTAAATAGCTGGCAAATAATTAATCTAAGTGGGAGACGAAACAGCTTGTTACCTCACTCTGTATGAAAACAAAACAAACACAAAAAGGGGCATATGATGCTTTGTTGCTTTCCAATTTCCCCGAAAGTCTGTTAGCCTAAAATGCCAGCTTTTTCTTCACTGTTTACATATTATACCACCTACACAGTAAAAACAGAATCAGTATATTTTCCTACAAGTCAGAAAACTAACCTACATACATGGAAAGATGTAATCTACAAAGAAAGAGGTTCTTTTTTAAGAAGTTAAGATTCAGGAAATAATTCATATAGTTGAATCTGTTATAGAAATGAGCCTCAATGTGGCAAATTATGAGAAGTGGTTATGAGAAATATAAGAATGTGTATTCACCCTCTGTGTGTGTGTGTGTGTGTGTGTGTGTGTGTGTGTGTGTGTGTGTGTGTGTGTGAATGAGGGTATTCAAGAGAGAGTGCTTTTGTGGGTTCTCACCATTTATGAGAAAACTGGATGCAGCTATCCAAGAAATAATTTCTGACACTAGTATATACCAAATGTATTTTATTCTGGCTCTTCTCATCCCATCTCAGCCACCTTTCCTTTTATCACTTCTCCTTTTCTCTATGAACACCCTACTCCAGTAGATTTGTGTATGTATAATACTTTTTTCTCTGCCTCTGATGAAGGGGTTAATGATGTTCCTTTATTGTGATTATGCAATAATAAATCTGTTACATTTTACGAGGCCACAAATCCTTTTGTTCTGCTTCCTTCAGAGATATTTGATACTTTATTTTTGGAATATTTCAGTGTTCTGTATTGCTGTTGTTTCTTTTTTTTAATGCAATTTTAGGAATTGTAGTTTTACCTTCTGTGGTTTTCCCTTCCCCAAATGAATAATTTATCATCTTTTCTTTTCTTCTTCAATTAGGGCCCATTTGGTAAATAGAATATGAGTGTTTGAGTGCCTGTGTGTGTTTCTGGGTGTGATATTTTAAAAAATGTTGACTTATCTATGCATCTCTTCATTGATTTGTTGTTTCAGGAATCAGGAAAGAAATTTAAATGAATATTTTTCTTCTTCAATGAAAATCTTGTTTTTCCGTTGACAAAATGGACCCTTTTCACTATGATTGTAATTGTAAGACATAGGATAAATATACAGTGTTTGATTAGCAAGGGGTCTAATCCCTTAGAGCAGCGATGTCAAACTGGATTTATCTGAGGAATGGATCAGCATTGTACTTATCCATGGGTTGGCAGGGCAGAGCAGGGGGTTTGAACATCTCCTGCAGCATCCTGCCGGCCAAAACAAGTCATTGGGCAGCCATGCACACACCCCCGGTGCCCTGTTTTCAGCCTGGATGGCCTCCTGCAACATTTTGCCAGCCAAAAATGGGCCATGTGGGGGCCGCGCGGAGGCCCCGCAATTCCTCTGCGTGGCCCATTTTTAGGCTGGCAGAGTGCTGCTGGAGGCCAGGGAGTAAATTTTAATCTAAGTGCCATAAGCTATAATCAACATACTAGAGTGAGGGTGTCAAACTCACGGCCCATCGGCTGAATGTGTCATGTATTGGCCACGCCCACTCCCATTTAGCAAAGGGAAAAAGTCATATACATCACATGATGACAATGTACTAGAGCAATGTTTTCAATCTTGGCTGCTTTAATACGTATGGACTTCAACTCCCAGAATTCCTCAATCAGCAAGGGTTGAAGGATTCAATTCTGGGAGTTGGTCTACTCATCTTTCAGTTGGCAAGGTTGAGAAACACTTTATTAGAGTGACCAATGACACAATATATAGTGGCTATCTATAATTATAATTTATATAATTGAGGGGCTACTACAAAGATGAGAGAGTCAACCTATTTTCCAAAGCCCCAGGAAGTAAGACAAGAAGCAACGGATGGAAACTAATCAAGGAGAGAAGCAACCTAGAACTAAGGAAAAAAATTCTTACAGTAAGAAAAATTAGCCAGTGGAATGTCTTGCCTTCAGAAGTTTGGGTGTTCCATCACTGGAGCCTTTCAAGAAGAGATCGGACAGCCACTTGTCTCAAATTGTATAAGGTCTCCAGTTTGAGCAGGAAATGGCTAGAAGACCTCCCAGGTTCCTTCCAACTCTGTTGTTCTGTTATTTCGAAGACCTGACAACCATCTGCAGTGAATTGTTTGCAGTTAGAAATTGATTTGCCATTAGCTAGTTCATTATCTGTATATATGTAAGAGCTCTTTTGCTCAGCAGTTTTACATGATATATGTTATGTGATGATACATAATGAACTGCATATTCAATTTTTGACTTTTGTTTTTTTCCCCAACCTTCTTGACCCCACTGCTCCATAATGTACTATTGCTTTTACCAACAATCCCATGAACTTATTGCATACAGAGATAGGGCATTTGATAAAACTCACTGTCTAGGAACAAATTATACCTGTACAAGCAAAAGAAATTATGCATCATCTGTGCAGTACAGGGAGAAAACAATTTTCATGTCTGTGTGCATTTCTTTTAACTGCAGACCATCTAAACTGATGTTCATAATAGCTTACAATTCTTGATTGGGTAAGCATTTTAATAAAACAAATAAATAATATATTTATTATGCAAAAATTCAAGGTTCATTTTCCATCTGGGTTATTTCATTATTTGCTTTGCAGAGTCATTTACTGGAGCATACTTTCAGAAATTATTCTGATGATTTTTTTTTATTAGGCATCTCCATGTTTTGGGCACAGAAGTATTTGAAAGTTGTAGTCACTCATGAAGAAACTATTCTGATTCAGCTAATAATCAAAATACTTAGCAAATTGCAAAATACCTGGATTTTAAATAGTCTGAAGTTCTCATTATTGCCAAATTCTTAAGTAATGATCATGTACAATTTTTATGTAGAAAAGTATGTATTTGCAGGGAAGTATATAGCCATACGCTTCCAGGAGTGAAAGTAAAAAAGGAAAAAACAAGCAGCTGTTAACCTACATTTGCTGATTAATATAGCAAGCATTTTCCTAAACCTTAATTCCCTGGGGAGCATCATCAGTAGGCTTCCTTTCTTCCTTCCTC
>JANHGC010006765.1:289300-308075 GCA_027560395.1 Boaedon fuliginosus | reverse complement strand
TAGGAACTAGGAAGGGTGAGAAGAATAATAGTAATACAGACTTAGTAATAATTTGACAGTGTTATGGAAATTATGCATTTTTATTTGTTTGACCCATCTGATTATAGAAGCATCTATATTTCCCTTAAAGAAACAAAATAAAAAACTGTATTTCCTATCAATTTTGTTATGTTCTATAGGTGAAACAGGATGATTTGAAATGTTCTGGAATCTCACCATAGGTTTATACTAGAGTCAATAAGTTTTTCCAGTTTTCATAGGTAAAGTTAGATACCTCAGCTTATATTCGGGTCAGGTTATACTCGAGTATATAGGTAATATGTTTTTAACAAGTGATTAATACATTATTTTATTAAGCATATTTATAGTTGGTTTAGTTTTGATATATAAGTTATATTAAGATAATAACCTGTATATATTTTTCACATTATTTTTGAATTATTAAAGTATTTGATTGATTGCTTTATTTTGTTTAAGCAAATGTGTAACCCATCAGTATGAATCTAGTTATTAGGCAAATTAAAAGTATAAATTACATAAAGAGAATCTGTTTATCTGTACTCTCTATAATGCTAAAATAATCTTATTTTGCCTTTTTCTGGACATATTATCTTCGTCTTTCTTGGAATATAATTTACTTAACTTTATAGTAGTTGTTTACCAATATATGAAGAACAGTAATCTATTAAAAGTTGAACATTATACATATACTACAGTATTAACTTTTATTTCTATTGGTGTCATTTCATTACTCACTGACTATAATATGGTATATCTATCATTGTAATTACATGCAGGAAGACTCATTCTTTTTTCAAATTTATTGCAGAAAGGATGAAACAATTTAATTTTGTGCTGATTACCTCCAATCTGCTCAGGTTTGACATTATAAATAGTCCAGTAATATTATAAATTAAAATTTCAAAATATTATTTTCAATACAATTTAACTGTTGAGAATATTGGTTATATAAAAGATACTTACCTGTGAATAAAACCCATGGAGTGAATGGCATCTAATGCAAGAACAACTTCTGCTGTATAAAATCTTGCCCATTTTTCAGGGACATCGTAGTTGCTCATTAAATTTACCAGATCCCCACCAGGCATATATTCCATCACCATATAAAGGTAACGATCATCTTGGAATGCATAAAACAACTATGAACGATAATAGAGTAGAATTACTGTGTGCTGCATTTTTATCAATTGCTATTTTCTTTTTGAAAAAGGAAGTTACAGGTAAATGTAGATTTATATTTATAATATATCAAGTGATAAAAAAAACTAATATACCGTGTTTCCCCGAAAATAAGACCCTCTCTTACTTCTTTTTTACCACCAAAAAAGGCACCTGGTCTTATTTTCAGGGGAAGTTATCCACTGACTAACCTATTAGTTAGGGGCACATGTAGATTGGGCACACGTGTAAAAATCAAGCTCGGTCTTACTTTCAGGGGAGGCCATATTTTCAGGGAAACAGGGTAGCTATTTACCAATATAGGTGTATGATAAGAAGAGTAAGATAGGAAGAAAACAAGACTCTCAAAATTTTGGTGCAAGAAAAGAGGCATCATTTGAAATACTCCCTTCATGTGATAAAAAATGTAGGACAACCCTAGGTTCACACAATACCCTAAGCCAAAATCAAACAAATATTTCCACGGATTAGCTTGATGTATTACTGTATGTAAATTAACATTAAAATTTATAAAATATCCCAACACCTCCATCTGTATTCATGTCAGAAGCACCTACAAAGCTAACCAAAGGTGCTTCTGGATTGAAAGGATTTGCCAATGACCACACCAATGCCCAGAGGACACCTGATTGCCAAACATAACACAATCTTCAAGGAGGCCCCTTTCATGTCCTAAGTATAAAATATAAAAATATATAGTATATAGTACCGTATTAAATTCTGCCCTATAAAAGTTTAGATGCTAACTGGATTTGTTGGTCTCCAGGGTTTCCTAAACAGTCACAGAGATGCTGCACCCAGATGGAATGACTCAACCTGACAGCTGTGCTAAATGTCAAGGTTAGCTGCTAAAAAAATCAGCTTGGATGTTTTTCAGAAGAAAAATATGCAGCTTGTTCTTGAAAGGCAGTATTCACATGATTATTATGGAGACTCTTGTTGATATTATTACGGAGACTCTTGCTGATATTGTAAGAAAGTCATATTAGTCTATGGTGGCAAAAAAAAAACCAGGGAGAGTCTGATGTAAAGAATGACTAGATTTGAAGAAATGTTTCAACTATATTCAATCTGACAAGACAAAAAAAATTAGAAGAAAGAAAAAGCCAAAACTGCTGATGAAACCTCTCTTGCTCAAACTATAACCATGCTCAAATGCAAAGAGAAAAATACAATATGGGAACTATTTGGATTTTATTCTTCTTTCCCAGAGTAAATAATTCATAACAATTCATTTACTTCTGTACTTTCAGATTAACCAGAAAAACCTTCAGAACCACAAGTGTGGTTGAATTCATGGGATGAGTTCTTCAATTAAAAAAGAAAGAAAATTATAAGTTTAAAAGTTCTGTAAGATCTTTTTTAAGAGTTCAGAAGGGTTTAAAATGAAAGAAAGTTTTTAAAGTTAATCAAAAGAATCCTATTCTGTGGGAAATGTCTTTATATCTAAACAACTGATAGGGTCAGAACAGTTAAGATACTGGGCTTGTCAACCAGAAGGTTGGTAGTTCAAGATCAAGTACAGCATGACAAAATGAATTTCTGTCACTTGCCCCACCTCCTGTCAACCTAGCAGTTCGAAAGCATATAAATGCAAGTAGATAAATAGGTACCACTTTGATGGGAAGGTAACAGCATCTTTGGCCTATACTAGTCATGCTGGCTGCATGACCACAGAAGTATCTTCGAACAACTTTGGCTCTTCGGTTATGAATCAGAGATAAGTACAGCCCTCTAGAGTTGGAAATGATTAAAAGGAAAAAGATTTATCTTTACTTTAAAATGACTTTGATAGGTGATAAAACAACTGATAAAATGACTTTGAAGGTTCCACTAGAAGGCACTATATGAAAATAAACATATGAATGACTACTTTAAAGGAAATTATTGATGAATGGGGTAAAAATAATCTCTTATTACAGAATTGGAAGAAGAAATTGATAAGGAGCAAGTTCCACTGAATGTAACTGAAACTGATTTACATGTGGATTTAAAAATGATAGAAGATGGAAATAATGAATGTATAAATGAAACTAGTAATGGTTTGATAGTTACAAAGGATGTACAAATCAAACCAGACGAGTGATGTAGATAACTTTTCTACAATGGATTTACAAAAAAAACTTGTTGTAACTGTCAAAGATTTTGTGAGAAACGACAGTGAGAATATAAATAATATTCTTTTTCTTTACAAAAGTGTAAAAGAATTAGAAAAATCGCTTGATAAGGATGTCAACAATACTGAGAGAGATAAAAAAGAGTATGAAAAAGCAGATGCTTGAACATTGAGGGAACTAAAGATTGCTGGAAGAAAAAAGAATACAAATTTGGTTTATTTGATCAAGCTAGATACAAATGGGTTGCTATTTCAGGTAACAGCTAATGGGTTTTTCAGTTAAGGACTCTATGGCAACATTTTAAGGATTTTGTTTATGGAGATGGGATTTTAATTCTCCTGAGGTAATTTTTTTCCCCGTAGGATTGGATGACAATGATTTAAAATTTTTGTTTATTTCAAAATGAGATGGGGAGATTTCTTTAAATGGAAAATGAGGTATAAATGTAAAAGGAAGGATTCAAAGAGGTTTCATCAATGTAATTGAACACTACATTTGTTGTTCTTAATGAACTTCTGTTGATTTAAGATGGAATGATGGAATGATGAAGCCTTAAGACTTGATTATAGAGAATGGAGTAGGATGAATTGGGTTTGTTAAGAGATGGTGATAAACTGTTAATGTTGATTATACTTGCTGGGGAAGAAGGACAAGCTTTTTTCCCTCTTTTCTCACCATTACAGTGAGTCGTAAAAGGATACTTCCAGTGAGCCATAGTGAATTGATGTTCCTCTAAAAGGGAACACGTGGCTCAGTGACCAACCACAGGAACTGAGTAGCTGAAAATTCTCTCAAGTTAAACAGAAATCATCAGACTACCCACATATGATCCGTACAGCTGCTTTTTTGCAATTGGGCATCAGAATTGTGTTTTTGCAGTCAGCTTGCAATCAGTTGAGAATCATGAATTCTATTGAGCTTATAGCACTAATGCTGTCTATATAGACTCAAAATTCAAACAGCTCATCTCTTAAATACTTTGGATATTATTATTTTTATTCCTTGGCTTTCTTTAAAGATTAAAAACCTTCAGACTTGCAACTTTTATTGAAATCACTGGGTGAACATCCTTCAATCCTTTTATAAACAAAATGAAACAGTTTAACTTTAAGTTTAAAGATCTGTATTTGGGGGAATATATAGAAAGATGATTATTAATTGTCATTTTGGAAAGTTTCAAATGGATTGGACCAATGGTGGTATTCATTTTTTTAACTACCGTTTCTGTGGGCGTGGCATGGCTATGCTGTCAGCCAATCAGATGTGGGTTTTGCCAGTGTCAGCCAATCAGAGGTGGTATTTGCCGGTTCTCTACCGGTTATCTGGAACCTGTTGGAACTGGCTGAATACCACCTCTGGATTGGAGGCTTGATTTAAGATTCTGATGTTGATTGAAAGATCATCTCTAGTGAAAAAAACCTGGTTGTACTGATAAAAAGCCTTTGAAAATAGATATTAGAGGGCACCAGATGACTACTTTAAAAGAAACCTTTCACTCATGGCACAGGAGATTTTTAAATTATTTAATTCTTTTCAGTGTTGGCTGATATAACTGCAGAGGATCAAGCCCCATGGAATAAAACTGAAACTGATTTACAGGTGGAATTAAAAATCACAGTTTGCAAGGAGAAGACAGAAAAAAATGGATTTACAGATGAAAGATGACTAAAAATTGGGAAAGGAATACAAATAATAAACCAGATGAATGATTTGCACTATTTCCTTACACTGAATTTACAAGGGTGGGGGAGATTTGCTGAAGTAGTTATGATGTAAGTACAAAGAGGGCTTGATAAAGACCCTGGAAAGGGGAGGAGAACATGGAAGACAGATACTAGAGCTTTCTTTTAGGATTTTAAAGACTTCTTCCAGAAAGAAGAAAGAATACAAAATGAATTTATCTGACCAAGGTTAAAAAATTTTTGAAAATCTTGATTGATGAATATTTTTTATGGATGGATTGTGTTTTTTAGGTTTTTTATATTGTAATATGTATATTTTAACTGTTGTTAGCCGCCTCAAGTTCCCCTGATTGGGGAAATGAGGCGGGGTATAAATCTAATAAATTAAATTAAACTAAATTAAATGAATATATAAAGAATTTAGCTTATTCTAAGCCTGTTTTCTTTTACTCCAAATTATAGCTTGCCCTTGAGGGATCATAAGAGGTTATCATTGCAGCACGATTATCCTTAAAATAAAAACAGTTTCCCCCTCCCTCCCCACACAATAATTTGCAATAGCACTTGTCAAGTAAAAAAAAAAGGCAGTTTAAGATGTGAAGGAACTCGATAACCCCTTAGTGAAAACCATAAAGGGAGGAGAAAAGTGATTTCCTCAACTATAACAATTATTTCTGTCCACTCATGTGCATCCTCTGGAGCTAACTATGCAAACATTTTGCTGGTGATGCCCCCTTTCTACACCTTACCAGCTCCACTAATTTTCTCAGAGATATTAAAGACCATCTTATCATACCATTGTTGTTTTTCGAATAGCCAATTTGATGATTAGTTCTAAATAAGTTGGTGTCCAAAGGGAAGGCGCTAATGCAGTGTTGAACCTGGAGAGCCTGCAGATGTATGTTCGATTTAAAAACAAAACCAAACCAAAACCCAATGAGAGCCACCAAGTTCTGAATAATGGCTTGAGGAGAACGTAAGTCATCCTGAAACTACAAAAGGAATTTTGGGGTCATAATTGAATGCACCTGACAGGTATCAAGAAGATGGTGAAACATTTATTGAGAAGAGCATTCCAAAGGATATCCAATACTTTTGAGAGCTTTGTCTTTGTTATTAAGAAGCTAAGCTTTCAATGTAAGAGATACTGTTTTATTTACGTAAAATAAAAAAAAAATTTGCAAAAAAAAAAAAGAAGCTAAGCTTATAAATGTTTATCAGAAAGAAAATTAGAGAGTGAAATTATTAAAGAAAATATGATGGTATGAATTTTGGGTACTCAATAGAATTAGATGACTGACAGGAAATTTGGGAAAGAAATATCAAACTGGTCCCCCCTGCTAGGATAGCAAAGATGTTTCCTAATCTCTCCCCAAATTGCTGGAAGTGTAAAAACTGACAGGGATCATATTTCCACTTATGGTGGACGTGCCCTATGGTAAAAGATTACTGGAGGAAGATCCAAAACTGGATACAGGAAATATTAGGAATTAAACGGTATGAGACCGGAAATCTTTCGGCTGGGCATAAAGATAGGAATTAAAGAAAAAAGCAAACTCTATCTAATATTGCACATTATTATTGCTGCGAGGATAATCTTCGCACAATATTGAAAGTAGAGGAGACCCCCAAGGAAGAGACAATTCTTTATAAAATTTTAGATTGTGCAGAACTGGATAAGTTAACACAAACACTGAAGGAAAAAGAGGGGAAAAAATTCTTTCAAAGCTGGGAACCTTGGTACACTTGTTTGGATAAAAAATTAGGAGAGTAGGGAAATCAAAACTGTATAGATTAAAAAAAAGAGGAAAATGTGTATAATTGAGTAAATTTAACAACGATATAATACATGGATAAGAAGGGAAGATCATCATCTTTCAATACCACTATGTACCAATCAACAATATTATTATTTTTTATTCTGTATACTTTTTTGGGTAATATGTATCTGCTCTATTTATGTGTATTTGTAAATAAATAAAGTTTTTAAATTAAAAAAAAAGGAAGCTAAGCTCTTAAGTTTTTTTATTGCTAAAGAAATCTGCAGGTATATTTTCGATACTTTTTTTTAATCTAAGACAGAGGACAGGAAGGCCTGGAGGAACTTTGTCCATGGGGTCGCGATGGGTCGGGCACAACTTCGTACTAACAACAACAAAAAATTCACCATTAAATTCCATGTTTACCCATTCAAATAGTAACAGCATTCTGAAAGTTTCTTCCTGAAAAAAATGTGACCAGTTCACGATATCCTAGTCTGGTCATAATGACTAATCCCATTGTCATGATGTACATTTTATATACCAGTGTGAAGATTATTCCTTAAAATATAATTTAATAGAGCAGCAATGACCTATCCTGAACTTCAATCTTTGCTTCAGGTATCCTGAACGGAATCTATTGAAATGGTATACAGATATTCTTTTGAGTTATGACAATTGAGCCCAAAATTTATGTTAAGTGAAATACCCTATTTGTTAAATGACTTTCCCCCCATTTTACAAACTTGCCACCATTGTTAAGTGAATACTGCAGTTGTTAACTTAGTAACACAGTTGTTAAATGAATCTGGCCCAAAATCATTGACTTTGCTTGTCAGAAAGTTGCAAAAGCTGATCACATGATCCCAAGACATTGTAGCCATCATACATGAGTCCATGGACAAATGTCTGGATTTTGATCATGTGACCATGATCATGTGAGAAATGGTAGTCACTTTTTTCAGTGCTATTGTAATTTAGAATGGAGAAGAAGTAAACCCATATAAGAGCCTCAATGGCGCAGTGGTTAAATGTAGCACTGCAATCTCTACTGACTTGTTCGGCAGGTTGTCAGATCGAATCCCCAGGCTCAAGGTTGACTCAGCCTTCCATCCTTTCTAAGGTCAGTAGAATGAGGACCCAGATTGTTTGGGGGCAATAGGCTGATTCTGCAACTGCTTGGGGAGTAAAGCTCTGATAAGCAGGATATAACATCTGAGTGCTATTGCTATCTATGTTGTAAGCTGCCCAGAATCCTTTGGGAGCGCTGGAAGACACAGATGGTATGCAAGCACCTATGACCCCAGCTACAGTCACGCCAGGGAATGGAGCTGGGAGTGACATAACCCCTGCGGTGAGGCCGAAGGAGCGACGGGCGGCCTAGGGGAGCTTAGGCATATAGCGAGTGGTGAAGGGGTTCAAAGATCACCCCGATGGAGGGACTGCTTAGTGGAGGGGTTGGTAGAGATCAGCCTCAGATGCCCAGGGAGTTGTCGCTGGTGGATATTCTGCAACCATTGAGGGATGGTCCTAGAGTCATCCTGAGTGGGGACAGTAGTGTCTGTGGTGATTTGGGGCGGCACCCGGGGCGACCGGGGGCGAGGCAGCAGCATTGGATACCTCCCCCTACAGCAGCCCAGGAACAACTGTAACAACAGCTATGGGCACCGCCCCCTCTCCAGGTGTCGTTTGATGGGAACCCTGATAGGGTGGAGCTCTTCCTGAGCCAGGTGGTTGATCATCTAGGACAATTTGGACATATGTATCATTCACAGTGGTCGATGGTTGTGGCATAACAGCAGTATTGGAGGGGGAGACGGCCAATTGGGTCACAGCCTCCATGCAGAGCTTGCCCAGGAACTGGTGGCTGTTGATTTATTCCTGGAGGCCCTGCGACTTAGGTTTACAGATACATCAAGAGAGAAACAGGTGGAGGCCGACCTACTCGCGCTCTGGCAAAAGGGGAGCCCGGCAAAGGAATATGTGAAAGAGTTCCAGCAATTGGCGGGACGATTGAGGTCATGGTCAGAGGGGCTCCTGATCAATCAGTTCAAGAGCGGATTGGATAGGGAAGTCTCACGGGTGTGCTTCTATCATGGAGTCCCATCCCATTTACAGGACTGGTACCAAGCCATCATCCATGTGGACATTGGGCTGAAAGACTTTAGGATGCGACCTGACTATATTCCCCGTAAGCAGCAGCCCAGTCCTGTCCCTCAGTTGAAAGCTAGTCCAGTGAGACGCCAGGGCTCCCAGGCTTCAATGTGGTGTTTCCAGTGCAACTCGTTGGGCCACAGGGTTGTGAAATGTCCTGTCATACCTTCTCTGTTGGGGACAGCAACCTTGACGAGCGCCGGCGACTCGGGATGGCGCGGTGGGCTGTCGGGACGGCTGAAACCCACAGTGGATAAATCACAGGTGGCCAGCGAGGGTGGCAGCGTATCGACCGCAGTATGTCCAGCTAGTTCATATGATACAGATGAGGATGTTCCTGGGGACCCCATGGTGAGCGATCCAATTGCCCCATTCCTTATTCCTTTACCCTGTGTGTGGGCAACGGCAGAGGTGTAGGTCATTACAAAGCATTGATTGACTCGGGATGCACTCGTTGCATAACAAATGAAAGTGTTATACATGAGCTGGGGTTACGTACCGTCAACATTCCCAAGCCTGTCCACTTCGAACAGATGGATGGGTCCTTATTGGGAGGGGCACCAGCTACAAAAATGACTGTAATGGTGTGAATAGATATAGTGGATCATTGGGAGCACTTGAGGTTTGTGGTGAGCCCGAAGATGACCGATCCTGTTATCTGGGCCTGCCTTGGTTAAACAAGTGGGCCCGGACCATAATATGGGAAGGGGGATACAGGAAAATACGTCTTCCCAGAATCCAGACATAACAACAACTCCTCCCAGTCGGGAACTGCAGGGAGAGAGAACCAGGAGGTTAGACCCTCGTATACCCCAGGAATATGAAGACCTAGCTCAGTGAAACAGATTGTGATATACTTCCTCCCCATAGACCCACTGATTGTGCAATCAACCTCATCCCTGGGGCCACATTGCCAAAGCCCCGGATGTATGCTATGACTCCATCCGAAATGAAAGAGATGAGGGAATACCTGGAGAAAAACCTGGCTAGGAATTTCATAAGGCCTGGGCATTCCAAAATTGTGGCCCCAGTATTATTTAGAGAGGAGGATTGAGGTTTGAGGATGTATGTGGACTTTAGGGGACTTAATGCGGTCTGCGAGGAACCGCTATATCCATTGCCCCTCCTAAAAGACCTCTTAGCCTGTTTGGTAAAGGGCAAATATTTCACAAAACTGGATCTTTGGGAGGCTTACTATAGGGTCTGAATTAAAGAAGGGGACGAATGGAAAACAACCTTCAACTGTCCCCTGGGCAGCTACCAATACCTGGTAATGCCCTTTGGCCTGCAGGGAGCTCGTGCAGTCTTCATGCAGTTTATAAACGAGATGCTGCATGAATTTCTATATCGGGGGGTCCTTCGTATCTTGAAAATCTTCGTATCTTAAACCGCATGAGATTTCGGCCGAGACACTCGAAACCGCGTGAGATTTCGGCCGAGACACTCGAAACCGCACGAGATTTCGGCCGAGATTTCGGCCGAGCGTGTTTTGAAGTCTTCGTATCTCAAATTTTTCTTCGTATGACGGAGCAAGATTTTCTTCGTTGGGATCTTCGTATCTCAAGAAATTCGTATCATACAGCATTCGTATCTTGAGGTACCACTGTATATACAGAGGATCTAGAACAACATATTGACCTAGTACGTAAGGTGTTGCAGAAGCTGTTGTCGGAATGATTGTACATCAAATTGTCAAAGTGTGAGTTCCATTGCACTCACTTGGACTATTTGGGGTATCAGATTTCGTATGATGGGATTGAAATGGATCCAAACAAGGTGTCGGCCGTGTTAGATTGGCAAGCCCCCACAACCAGACATCAGTTGCAAAGCTTCTTGGGGTGTGCAAATTTTTACCGGCAATTTATCCCATCATTTGCCCAGGTTGCTTTGCCTTTGACCGAGTTGCTAAAAACAAAGCGATTGGCTACCAAACCAAAACCTCATTCGACGCTCAATTGGACCCCTTCATGTCAAGCCACTTTTGAGGTCCTAAAGACCCTGTCTTCCAAGGAACCAGTGTTGAAACACCCCAACATGAATAAGCATTTTGTTGTCCAAGCAATGTAGCTGTGGGGGCGGTTCTTTTACAGGAGAATGCCAATGGTCGACTGCAACCTTGTGCGTATGCATCATGTAAATTAACGGAGACCGAAAGAGGTTGAGCCATTTGGGAGGAGGCATTGGCAGTAAAATGGGCATTGGCTACGTGGAGCCACTTGTTAGAAGGGGGTGCTCAATTCAAAGTCTGGACTGATCATAGAAACCTAGAATCATTGCAAAAACTATGAAAGTTATCCGCAAAACAGGCCAGGTGGACTGAATATTTTAAGAGATTTAATTTCCACCTGAGATACGCTTCCAGCAAGAAGATGTTTATGGCCGATGCATTGTCCCATAAACCACAGTATAAGTCCAAACAAGAAGATGTGATACAGGCGATAATCCCAGCAACAGCGGTGACCCAAGTACAATGAACATGTGCCACTATAGAGGGAGAGTTGAGTGATGACATTAGGGAGGCACTGCTCACAGATGACTGGTGGCAGCCTAATAAATCCTCTCTGGTAGTTCGGGATGGGTTGGCATGGAGGGGGGATCAGTTGTACATACCCCTATGCAACAGACATACTGTTCTACAACGGTGTCATGATGTCAAGCAGGCAGGACACTTTGGATTTGTTCGGACATTACACCTAGTAAAGCGTCAGTTCTGGTGGCCCAACATGCAGGCGGGTATTGAACGTTATGTTCAGAACTGTCATGTGTGTTTGGCCTCGAAACCCCACACAACAAAACCCATAGGACTACTACAGCCAATGACTGAAGCCCCCAAACCGTGGGAGATAATCGCCATGGACTTCATCACTGATTTACCATGTGCTAATGGGTACTGTGTCGTGTGGACCATAGTAGACCTCTTTTCCAAACAGGTCCACTTTGTACCATGCAAAGGACTCCCATCGGCCCGCAAGTTGGCAGTATTGTTTGTCCAACATATCTATCGTTTATATGGGGTACCTAGGAAAATAATAACAGATTGCAGGGTCCAGTTCACGGCCAAATTTTGGAAGACATTTCTTGCACTAATAGGGTCCTCCCAGGGGTTCAGTTCGGCATACCACCCAAACACCAATGGGGTGGCAGAGAGAGCTAATTCGATCCTTGAGAGGTTCATACCTAGTTATATTGATTATCAGCAAACTACTTGGGTAGAAATGCTACCCTTTGCTGAAGTTGCATGCAACAACTCTCTCCATATGAGTACGGGATACACCCCATTCCAGATAGTGAACGGAATCGAATTCAGCTCCATCCCTGAGTTAGCAGAGCCAACGGACAAGGTAGTAAGTCCCACGGAATGGTTAAGCACAATACTCCTCATGTGGGGAAATGTAAAAAGAGCACTGAAGAAAAATGCGGATAGTTATAAAACATATGCAGACAGAAAGAAGGGTGAGAACATGCCCTTCTGAGTAGGAGACAAGATGTATGTATCGACAAAATATATTAACCTACATCTGCCCAATAAGAAACTGGGACCGAAATATTTAGGGCCCTTCCTGATTATTGAAATCATCAACCCTGTAATGATGAGACTAAAATTACCACCCCTTTTTGGTAAAATGCACCCGGTCTTCCATAGCAGTTTACTAAAATCCCTGAAAGATACAGAGGCGGTCATGATTTATCCATTACCAGGTCCTGTCAAAGGAAATGAATATGAAGTGGAAAAGTGTAAGACTCTCGAATCAGAAGGAAGACAGTGCAGTATTTGTTGAAATGGAAGGGATACCCGGAGACAGATGCATCCTGGGTGTGCGCACATAAAATATCAGCTCCCCGGCTGATACATCAGTTCCATGTTCAACATCCAGGTAAACCCACGACCCCACAATAATATGTGTTTTCTTTGTTTTTCTTCATTCCCCTTCCTCCCCACAGGACTCATTCTCCTGGTGAGGGGGCGGCATGTCAGAACCCACCGTGTTTGACACAGATATGGGGCTATCGTTGCAAGTCACTGAGCACAAGCTGACATCATAATCATACTCAGCGTGTAGGGGCAGACCTGGGCGGGGCCAGGTGATTAGGGATATAAGCACTTTCTGTTAGCACATGAATCGTGGTTGTTTTTGATGGAAGTTATCATGTATGGCTTTGCTTTCTGTTCGTGACTACAAGTAAAGACGGGCTGTTGCACAAGATATAGCAGCATGTTTTCTGTTGCGCGAATCAGAGGACAGGCTCTGACAATATGTTATTAGTTGCAAAGTCGGGTCCGACCCATCGCAACCCCATGGACAATGTTCCTCCAGGACTTCCTGTCCTCTACCAACCCCCAGAGTCCATTTAAGCTCACCCCGACTGCTTCAGGGACTCCATCCAGCCCCCTCCTTCTCTGTCATCCTCTTCTTCTTCTTTTGCCCTGCATCGCTCCCAGCATTTGGCTCTTCTCCAGAGAGTTCTTCCTTCTAATGCCCTGGTAATTTATAGCCTGACACTGAGCTTGAATTATTACTGCAGGTTCTACATGATGCTTCTTGCACCTAATCCAAAAACTATAACAATGTGGCAGCTGAACTGTGCAGGATAGCAAATATTTTAAGATTATTTAACTACTGCCAGTAGGTTTCATAACCCATTCAAAATTTTAAAACCCTGTGAAGCACAGTCCAAGCATGTAACCGGTACTATTGTGACAGATTGCCTCTGAATACCCAAGAAGACCCTGTTCAAGTGAAATCCTTCACTTGAGTTTCCTGAGCTGCCTTTAAGAAAATAAATTAGCTCCAAGGTCATCCCATTACTTCGGAATATGATTTTCAATTTATTTATTTATTTATTTATTTAGATTTATACCCTGCCTCATTTCCCCGGTCAAGGGGAACTCGAGGCGGCCCACAGGGTATTTGAGACTCTTATTCTACCTTGCCTTGATTCTGAGTAGATATTACAGATAGATCTCTTTGCAGTATATTTTCTTAATGTTGGATATTGTTTTCCCATGTTAAACCAGTAAAGCAATGAAGGGGTTAAATGAGAGACTATGGACATGTCATTAAAGCAACCAATCAGAGGGGCATGGCTGGGACTTCGGCGAGACCAGCCGGAAAACCACGGAGTTCCGTGGGGACCGTTGGAATTCCTGCTTTTCGGGGGCTCAGGCTTGAGCCCATCTCTGTCCAGGTATGGTAGAGGGAGAAGGACAGACCTGGAGACCATGGGGAAGGCGCCCTTTTCCCTGGTGGGTACCCAGAAATCCTGTCCATAACAGAAGCAAGAAAAGCGGCTTGCAAGGCAAGCGGCAACAAGTCGAGATGGCTACGAAGGAAAGAAGGCTTGAAAGGAAACAAACAGTGTGCCACAAGAGGGAGAAGATAAATTGAAGGCAATTGATTTTTACTTCAAGCTCTCAGATTTTTCTAATTTTTTTTAAAGCTTTCACAGGCTGTGCAGAAGAAGGGAGAAAAAATGGCGAACTCAGAGTGACAGTGTTAACGAGGAAGTGAAAGTGATGCAGGTATACTGTTTCATTGTATCCGGAATCTACCTTTAAAAAAAAAAAAAAAAAGCTTTTTTTTCCTGTTTAATTTAGTTGTTTGTCCTGCAACCTTTCCCCAAAAATTTTTATATTCAAAGAACTGGAAATAATTATGAAATTAAATTAAAAGTAAAAGGAAGGTGTTGTCTCCAGGAGAGAGAGGACTTTAATTTTGAAATGACCAGTGTTTTCTTGAAGACAAAACAAAGAGGGAGACTGATCAGCCTGTGAAAGGGGAAACTTTATGTAAGCTTGACTTCTGTTCTGGACAGAAGGTACTTAGTTGAGTAAACAAGATTGTGAAGAAGCAATGCCAGGTGGAGAGATTTGATTAAAAACTTTGCCTTATATATTTTTTTCTCCTTTCCCCCCAATCCATTGAAGGCACAAATTGAACAATTTAAATGTGCTGAACTGTTATGGAACTTTATAAATTAGACTCTCTCTTTGGAAGTTATAGTCTGCTTTACAAATTGATGAATTGAATTTGCCTGTCCCCCTTCTAATTCTTTGAGATTTGGACATATCTAGATGCAATTTATGAATGGACCTAGGGTGGATTTTTGGGGCCAATTGGATTAATTTTGAATTTCTCCTTATTTCATTTTTTTTCTTTTTTTCCCTCCTTTTTTTCTTTTTTTTCGATTTTTCTGAGTTTTGCCTCTTCCGGTCTTTTTCTCCTGTTTTTGTTTTTCTGTGTGGGGATTTTTTTCCCCTCTTTCTCCTTTTTTAAACTTTTGAGAGGAAGAGGGGTGCATTTTGTGGGCCAGATTAGATTAATTTTTATCAGGATTTTGAAAAGGTGTGAGTGCATTTTGGGGCCAAGGGGATTAACTTTGGATTGGTGAGTGGGGCCGCCTCGAGTTCCCCCGAAAGAGAGAGAGGCGGGATATAAATCTAATAAATAAATAATGTTTTGTTGTTTCAGGTTTTCTTCAACCTTACTTCGGAAGAAATGGAAGGAAGAGAGGCTGAATAAATGAAGAGTAACCTGAACTAAACGAAGGATAAAAAGTGGTTATGTCAAAGCAGTGGTCTAAAGTTACAGGAGCAACACACAGTTTAAGTCCTAAGTCGCAGTCTACATTAGGCGGATTATTACAACAAGAGATGGCACAATCACAGGAAGTGAAGGAGCTGAAATCACAAATGCAAAAAAATGAATGACAATATGGAAAAATTAATGTTATGGGTTGGAGATATGAGATCTGAATTAAAAGAAGTTAATAACAAAGTAGAAAATAAGCAACAAGAATTGAAACAAAATAATCAAAGAGTAACTAAAGTGGAAGAGAAAACGGAGAAAATGGAGAAAAGAGTGGAAGATGTTGATGAAAAATACCGACAGGCAGATATCGAGAAAGATAGGATCATAGCTTCCTTGGAGACAGACAGAGCTGAATTTTATCTCCGCTTTCAGAATGTAGAGGAGGAAAGAGATGAAGATCTACCTGAAATTATAGCCGTGCTCCTGATGGAGCCACTACAAACATCTGCTAGTAAAATTTGGGATGAAATGGATGAAATATTTCAAGTAAATACAAGATACGCTATGAGAAACAAATTGCCAAGAGAGGTACATGTAAGATTCATTTAGAAATGAAAATCATTTAGAAATGAAATATTGCAAAAAATAAAGGAGAACCAATGAAATATAGAGGGAGGGAGATTAAGATACTTAAACAAGTACCTAGAAGAATAAGGGAACGAAGAAGAGAATACCAGCCAATTACAAAAAAATTTATCAGAAGGAACATAAATTTTAGGTGGCTAATTCCAGAAGGAATATTGGTTTTCCTGGGTGAAGAAAGACATAGATTAGATACAATGGAAAAAGCATGCAATTTGACTATGAATATCTACAGGAGAGAGAGGAAGAGAGATCCACACAGACAGAAATACGACAGACAGAAGGGAAACAAGGAGAGGAGAAGACTGCAGGAGAGGCAAAACCAGAACTACTTGTAATTGATTGAAGAAGATGTAGAGAAACAAGGTGCAAAACCCAAAGACTTAGCAGAACCGAGAGAACAGAGGATAACCAGAGCAACACAGGCAAAATATAAATAAAGGATGATGGAAGAGGAGATAAAAGGAATATCAATAAATATATATGGACTAAATTTGGTGATCAAAAGGAAAAGGATTATGTTATATAAACTCTGAAAACAATAAAACTTTTTATTAGAAAAAAGAAAAAAGAAAAAGGATTTTTACAAAACTACAAAAATTAAATTTGGGCATAATTTGCCTACAAGAAGCACATATTAAAAAAAAGTAATGAGAAATTGTTGGAGAATAAAAAACTGGGGAAAATGTATACATCATTCGCACAACAAAATAAAAGAGGATTAGTATTGTATATAAAGGAGATAATTAACACTAAACTAATATATTGTGATGAAGAAGGAAGAATATTAATAGTGGAAGCTAATTTAAGTGGACAAAAAATATTAATAATTGCAATTTATGCACCAAATACCAGAAAATTTTTATAAGGATTTACACAAAAAGGTATTAGAACTGGAGTACGAATACCTGTGCGTTATGGGAGACTTTAATGCTATTAGTAATACAAAATTGGACTATAATTCAACTGGTGTTTTAAAAAAAGAAAGGAGAATATTACCTAGGTCATTCACTAAAATGATGGAGGAGTTGAGTTTGCAAGACAGATGGAGAGCAAAGAATTTGGGGAAAAGACAGTATACTTTCTTCTCCAATAGACATCAATCATGGTCAAGGATAGACATGATATTGTTATCAAAAGGACGGAATAATTACGTTGAAGATATGTCTATTGAAGCAAGTACATGGGCAGACCATAACCCGATAGTGTTTAGTTGGAAAGGTAGGAAAAGAAGAGTGAGATGGACAATGAATCAAACAATTTTACAGGAGAAGGAAAAATGTCAGAAAAAGAGACAAAAAAAAATTTCCGAGAAAATTTAAATAAAGGAGTAACAGATCAGGTTGTGTGGGATACCTATAAGGCATACTTGAGAGGGTTAACAATAACATATATAACAAAAAGGAATAGAAAAAGGAGACAAATTCAAAGAGATTTAGAAGGAGATTACAAAACACTGGAAAATGAACTACAGAGAAACCCAAGTAAAAAAGAAGTAAAGAGGCAAATGGAGTTGAAAAAACACCAGATTGCTTTATTGGAAAAAGAAGAATTGGCACAGAAGATCCGAAGTGCAAAACAAAACTATTTTGAAAATGCCAATAAACCTGGGAGATAGTTGGCATATAAGTTGAGAAAAGAAAAAGAAAAGAAACTGATACAATGCTTAATAGATGAGAAAGGAAAATTGCAATACACAAAGGAAAAGGAAAAGAAGATAGTACAAGAATGCTATCAAAAATTATATCAGCAAATGGAAGTACCTAAAGACAGAATTATGACATACTTAGAGAAGACAGATTTACCCAAGTTACCAGACACTGGTAAAAAAATATTGGAACAAAAAATTTCAATGATGGAGATGACAGAAGCAATCAAAAGACAAAAAAATGGGAAAGCCCCAGGACCAGATGGGATCCTGGCAGAATACTATAAAGCATTACAAGAAGTAGTGACAACTCCTTTGCTTCAAATCTTAAATGGTTTAATGGAGGAAACGAAGGTCCCAGATACGTGGATGGAAGCATATACTTATACTTAAAGAAGGAATAGATCTCTAGCAAATAAAAAATTACAGACCTATTTCTCTTTTAAACGTAGACTACAAAATATATGCCTCAATAGTAGCAGAGAGATTGAAAAAGTATCTGGTGGGATTTATATATGAAGATCAGAATGGCTTCTTACCCAAGAGACAGATTAAGGACAATATAAGAATTGTATTAAATGCATCAGAGTACTTTGGGCTGCATCCGGAAAAAGAAATGATGATGATGTTTCTTGACGCACAAAAAGCTTTTGATAACGTGAACTGGGAGTTTATGACGTGCCAATTAAAGAGAATGGATTTTGGAGAGAGGTTTATAAAGATGATTGGAATGATATATCAAAAACAAACAGCAAAAATGATAGTAAAAGAAGAAATGTCGGAGAAGACAGATATAGAAAAAGGAACAAGACAAGGATGTCCATTGTCACCTTTACTATTTATATTATCTGTAGAAGTCTTAAATAGAGAAATAAAGAGATTTAGAGATTCAAGGCTTGAAGATAAGAAAAGAAGAATATAAACTGCAAGCCTTTGCGGATGATTTGGTCTTTATTTATTTATTAGATTTATATCCCGCCTCTCTTCCCCAGACGGGGAACTCGAGGCGGCGTACAACAATAATAACGTGCCCTAAACAATA
>JANHGC010006765.1:248376-266924 GCA_027560395.1 Boaedon fuliginosus | reverse complement strand
AAACCTCAGTCACATGACTGGGATGTTGTAACTGGTCATAAGTGTCTGTGTGAATGTGTGTGTGTGTGTGTGTGTGTGTGTGTATGTATGTATGGCTGTCAAAACTCCAGAAACAGGTCAAGCTGTTCTAGGAAGGTCAGTTGTAAATTAGAGCACATGCTAAGCAACCAGACATTAAGTGAGGACCACTTGTATTTGGTTTGCCTTAAGGGTTCAGAGTCATATGGAATCTGGTTTCCTTTGACCTTTTGGGGGATTGCAAACGATCCGGATGGGGGAATTCTCGTAGGGGGAACTAGGATCGTGCCCACTGTTTTTTGGAAAGTCTGCCTCACATGTACGATTAGTCCTTAAAACAGTAATTAGGGCAAATAAATGATGTTGAGTTGGCCAAGCCCACCCAGTCACATGGCCACCAAGCCACGCCCACCCAGTCACATGGCCACGCCCACCCAGTCATATGGCCACCAGGCCACGGCCACTAAGCCACACCCACAGAGTAGGTAGTAAAAAATTTTGAATCCCACCACTGGTTAGGTTTAGTTGTCCAAGAATTCACAGAGCAAAATGGATATTGTCAAGGGATTCAGAGGTCATGTATGGTTAGGATCACATATACTTTTCAAGCGTCCCCTAGCTACTTTTCCTTGGAAAATACATTAGAAAATGCAATATGCGGAAAGTCCTCTTAGGCTCTAAGTGGTTTTTCCACAAATCAAATTTTTCCATTTATTTCCCCAGGAAATGTAGATAAGACACGCTCGAAAAGTATTCACCCTCCTAACCATACGCATCAGCTCTGAATCCATTGATAATCTCCATTTTTCTCTGAATTCATGGATCCGTAACTCTAAACCTAAGTGGATTATCTGAGAATGGGATTTTCTGAGGTCAGTAATATGAGGACCCAGATTGTTGGGGGATATATGCAGACTCTGCAAAATGCTTAGAGAGGGTTGTAAAGCGGTATATAAGACTGCTATAGCTATCCTCCCCTTTGGAATTCTCTTTGCTCACTATTGAAGAACCACATTTTAGAAGATATTTTAGATATTTTTATTGAACATAGCTGGTGCATTAAATCATAAATGCTAATTTCAATTATCATCCCAATGGTTTTTGATCCAATGAGCTGATCTTTTTAATTTTTAACAGCATGCTCGGCTGATCTCTGATATTTAATCAAGTATTTCCAATTTAATGCTACTCATGTGATAAGAACAGGCAAGATGTTTGGGCATACTGTAAAGTTTTTACTGCCTGAGTTTCCAAGTTAGTCTGTTACAGCAAAAACAGAGTTTTGCCATAATGCCTAAGAAATGTGTTATTAAATAATTTGTTTTAATATTTCCCCCTTTTTCCTCTCCCCCCCCCAGGAATTAATATCTGTTATATAATACTCCTTAATCACATCTATATTATGTTTATCTGATAAAGTGGTTGTGATGCATTAATATTGGATAAACATGTTTGTGTTCAACAGTCTTTGTGAGCACCACTTTTTAAAAAATAAACAGATTGCTACATAGTCTTTTTACTATATCTCCTAATATATTTATTGTGGAATGGGACCCATTGCAAATTGTAGGATTTACTTCAAAGAAAAGCGAACCCTAACATTATTTTATGCTGGTCTATGACCAATAAAATAAATAAACATGTGACTGATTGAAAGTAACATTATATGAATTGTGTTCCGGAATATTTTTTTTTTTAAATCCCAATGATTTGGCTTTAAATGATTGTTTATTCAAACAGGCAACAAGGAGGATAGAATAGTTTTTACAAGCACACAATTAGACTTCATGTGTGCCCTTTTCATAACTTCTAGAGTTATCATTCTTCTGGGGGTTAAGATGAGCAATATATGATATTACCGATATATTTATTTATTTGTTTGTTTGTTTATTTATTTATTTCAATTTATACCCCGCCTCTCTTCCCTGGTCAATGATGATGTTATATAATATATGAGCAATACAGTATATATATCATTTTACTGAATTTGTCTACCACTCCAAATCAGCATGGCCAATGGTGATGTGTGATGGTAATTATAGTCCAATAACATATATGTTCCTCTGTTTAAGACTTCATAGTTATGTGTCTTCTAAAATTATATAAATTTTGAAACCTAAATCTAATACATTTACTGGAGATGCTGCAGTGTGTTCAGCAGTATATATCCAATATATCCAACACAAATATTTTATTTATATGAGAAAAAATTCTACCCTGTTTATATTAGATGTTTTCCCACATTCTCCATCCAAAGGTTTATTAGCAAAAGAAATAGTATTAATTAAGGTATCAGTCTATACTAAGTCTCTTTTTGTATACAATTTTATATAGAAATAGAGACAAATCACCAAGAAAAAGAATTTATATGTCTCTCTTCTGATCTTGTATAGTGAGGATGGGGAAAAAATAATACATTTATATTAATAATTCTACAATCACAAAAACCAGTTTAATGGCTATAGATTATGGAAATAGCTGAAAGAATCTTTCTTAGTGTGCAAGAAAAAGGTTGACTCATACATGACTCGTAACCATATAAATGATTGCAAAATTGTTTCCTGGCCCAGCCCATAAAGTGACCACAGAGAATTTGAAAGCTGAAATAAATAGACTGCTGAAGGAAGTTCTTTCTAAACAACTATATTTTTTTAAAAAACCAAGCAATCTTAGGATGCGATGTCTAAAATAATCTGCCTGGACATGAATATCTCTGAACATGTGTATACCATGTTAACACATACAAACACATTTTTTCACTTGCTTGTATATTTCCTAGATCTTTTAAACTGGCAAGATGAAAATATCACAATTAAAAACTCTTTGATGAGGGCTGGAAGCAATTGTTGAGTAAGTTTAATTTTACATGTATAGCCCTAAGGATAAACTTGAAATATTTTTGAAATAAAGATTTTCAGAATTAAAAACATAAATTTACTCTCAGAAAAAAATCAGGTAAAAAAATCTCCATTTTTAAAGGTTTTTGGTATAGTGTGTTTACTCAAAAACAAAAGATTGAAATGTATAGTATTTCTACATTTTTAAAAAAACATTATTTTTCTCAAATGGTTTCCCAATCCATGGATGGGTGCAACAGACCATCTCTTTGTTACATCTGCCATATGTCCTTTCAGCAGCAGCAGTGAGTTCAAGATTTCCAGATTGTGCACCAGTCTTTAGTTGGAAAGCATTAGTCCATTAAAGACTAGAGATGAAAAATCCCCAGGATTTTTCCAAATACTCACAGCTTCTCAGGATTGAATGTGAGTCAGTATCTCCCCATCCAGATCCACATAGCACTAAATCAGAATTTGGACACCATCACTTAGACAATCTGAGATTGAAATATACAACTGGGTATGAATTGTACAAAGATGATACCAAACTCCAAACCAATGGATGATCTTACCCAGTGACATCAGGTAGTTGTTAAACAGGAGAGGTGAAAATGTGGAGCTCCCTGGTACTCTTTTAAGACTGGAGGCACAGTTCTTCAAGGAGGCTGGCACCACTGCATGGGGTCAGTCACCTGCCGCTTCTAGGGCAACATCAACAACCCAGTAGAGTCATACTGTAGATCTAATAAACTGGTGGCTAGGTTCATCTGGAAGACTGTCCACTTAATTAGGAGTCACAAGATCAAACTCATTCCAGATAAACAATAAGACACTGCCCCAAGCACCTCAACTGAAGTTGCATAGTTGACATGCAACTCCAAGCAAATCTGAATGACTTTATACATCAGATAACTAGAACATATTTTGCAAGATTCCTTGGTATATTCCAGGGGCTTGTCCCTTTCAAGGAAAGAATGAGTTATCCTTAATAGGCTGTTAGATGGCTATCAGCAGACCCAGCAGAGAAATAATGATGCTTTGTTGCTCTTATAGGCACAATTTAATCCCAAATATTGGCTCTTTCTCATGTTCTGTCAACTTTGCTCTTTGTCTTTTTCCAACAATTCTCTAAACATGTATTTTACTACTTTGTTTCCTGAGTTCTGTAGAAACCAAGAGGCACCATGGGATCAGTGCATAGGAGAGACCACATTGGGACATTGTGGTTCAAAGTTTCTGCTACCAACATATTCCAAACTGCAACTAAGAACTAAGACTGCCAAACTGCCTACTACATCCTTAAGGAAAGCCCCAGGATTGCAATTCAGTAGGCTTCTGAGCCCATGTCCAGGCTTTATGATTTATTAGATGCTAAATAACCCTAGGCAGAATAAATTGAAGTAGCAGGACTAGAAATAGCCAATAAAGATTTTATTGGGCAAAGATCCTTAAAAAGTTACTTCATAAATCCATAGGAAAGGCACAATATTGGCCCAAACAACATTGGTACAAGCTCACAAAATAAGGAAAATTATTCTTAATCCCAGAACGTAAAAGAATTTTCCATTTTTTAACTGCTTGATTATACATTTGGCTGACCTGACTAAAATATAACCCAAGGAATTTATTATTGGAAACTGGATCAACATATCTAAATTGATGACATTCTTATAAAGACATGAGTTCATGTTTTTAAAATAGAAACTTTAGCTTTAAAAATAAGAACCTGGAAGCTCAAGTTTTTCTATGACTGGTTTTTTTTAGTTTGTGTTGAAAAGAGCCACTTTAAAAATAGTAGAAAGAAAAAGAGGTCAGCCTGGATCAAGGAGATTGTTTTAAATATCAGCTTGCATACTTATGCATGAGCAGCAACATCACATTTCATGGGGAATATATTTAAACAAAGACCATTTACATTGTAAATCAGGTTAAGTTCTTTTAAATATTTACTTAAAATTCTTTTCTCTAAAAATAGAAAATGATCAATTTTAACTGTGGAAAAGAAAGGCACAAGTCAACTGAAAACACATTTAAATGTACTGATTTCATTTTGCTTCAATGAAATGTTGGGACCTAAAAGTATTATGCGGAGGAATCCTATTGTCATGTTTAGAGGGCTTTAAGAACAGAGTTTCTGGCAAATTAGCATCCTGCTAGATTTATTCAAGTAGATAAAAACAGTATCCTACTTTTGTTTTCTGCTAAACTATCCAAACACTTCTCCATGGAAGCAATGGGGAAAAAATAAACTCAATTTATCTAAAATTGGAACACATTTTATGATAATATTAGATTAGCCCTATATGCTTAGATCTGGGAAATTTTCTCACATTTCCCATTATATCCCTTTGGGGGATTTTATAAAGTCAACTTTTCAAGGAATTGGCTTGGAAGAGGATTGAATATCAGATTACATTCTCCAAGGTTCGAATTTGGTTTCTGACTTCAAGGAGGGAAATCCTATACCTTCTAGTACGTGGTTGTCAATCTTGTGGCATTATGTTGCCATCACGTGATGTATTGCAACATTTTTCCCTTCACGGAGCTAGGGTGGGTATAGCTTGTGTGTGACACATCCAGCCTGCAAGCTGCCAATTTGACACCCCTGTTCTAGGATGTTTTCTCAGAGATTATAAGATTACAGTTTTCCTTTCCCTGGATAATTTTTTTTTAGAATTATGCTGCTCTTATTTGAAAAACTCAGAAAATGACACTTTAAGCTTCTAGGCAGCTTTCACAAATCCAGAAATTATATTACCTTCACATTTTCTGTCCTTTGAATCACAGTTTCCGAAATCATACTTAGATGCTTAGGTAAGATGTAGGGATGTAGAAATTTGATAAATAAAGCCAAAATAGAAATAGAATTTTTTAATTCTGTAAGTTTGAAAATTGAAAAGTTTTATTGTATAAATAGCTAATTTACTTATCAGTTGGTACCGTAAGTTATTTAACTACAGATAGCAAAATTCAGGACAGCAAGTTGTTTGTTTGTATATTTGTGCAAAATCACAGCAAAGCAGGAAAGGAGTCTCTTATTTTGTAATGCTGCCTAATTACTGTGCTCCTATGTAATGTCTGGGTTTATACAATATACCACCTGAAATGTGATTGGATAGCTCTGCAATTAATTTATGATTCATTGTATTAACGTTAACTTAGACAACTGGATTAATTCATTTAATCAATTAATGTGATTAAATGTGCTTAATTAAATTGTGGCTTAGCATAACCACTGGGTAGTAGTAAGTTAAAGAAGGACAGAAAGACTGAACCAGGAGAAGACCTGATACAAAAAATGAAGACAAGAAGAATGCGTGAACGGGATGATGGGTAATGAATTGGTAAACGAACAAATATGGAGGGATAGTGAGATGTTAGCTTAAATGTTAAAACGTAGCTCTAGAGTATGAAATATTGTTGATATATATTATTAGGTAGGTAATTTATGTTGAGATGGAATGAGACTAAGGAAATAATAACTATGATTAAAGTGGATTTATATAGAGAGTATAAGAAGGAAAGAAAGGGGAATGAAATCACTGGGATATGGTATATTTTGAATTTTAAGATTAGATTATATTTTGGATTTTAAGATTAGAAGTCAGATATCAGAATTTAGTAATTCTGTCAAACTATGGGGAACAAAACTTTCCCAAACGTTAGGGAAAGAATGCAGGAAGATGGAAGATGAAGGGGAGAAAAGGAGCCGTGTAAGAAAAGCAGAATTGTGGATTTTAAAACATTTATTGATTGTAGAAAATCCACAGTGACCAAACATTTGGGAGTCTCAAAAAAAGGAAGGCATGTGGAATTACATCATACTTCCATAATGTATTTCTGATGCAACTTTTAAAAACATAATCCTATGCAAATTTGCTAAGAAGCAAATCCTATTGTATTTAGCAGTTCACTTCTACAGAAAGCACAAGATGCAGTGTGAAAAATGCACTGGATTAACAGATTAACATCCAACCCTCTGCCCAGGCAGGAGCCTCTACCTAGGCTCAAACTCACAGCCGCCTGATTGTGAGGTGAGAGCTCCACCTTTAGAACACCTGTCCGGCTTTATTGTTTTATACAAAGCTTGAAAAACGTAGGTATTGGCAATACAGTTAATTGCAGTTGATGAAATCAAGTTTGGGTTTGAATCTCCATGAAAAGAAATAGGTTATGTTCATATTTCTGGTAAGAGACTAAAGATTTACTGGAACAAGCTTGAAGATTTTCAAGAAGCTATTTTGAGGAAGTGAAAATTCTTTTTTTTTTATGAAAGGTTTTTCTGTTTTCCCTCTTCTACAAATGCATGCTCAATATAAGGCATGCACGCTCAGACTTAATGAAGTACCTATGAAGATTAGCCTGAGAGAAGCTTTTGGTTCATGTTGTCTACTTTCAACATTTAAGACAATGATCGTTACTGTGTGTCCACAGCACAAACAACAGCTCCCTCTGCTGGTTTTTCAAAAGCATGTCTTAAAACAATTGATAAAGGAGGTAAGTACATTTCCAAAATAATAAAAAATGCAATTTGTTACAGTAGATTTATCTATTCAATAAATCAATTAATGTTATCATTGTTACTTTGAATATTGACTTTTATTTTAAATCATTGTTTTTAGGGATATTTTAGCTGCCAAGAACCACAAAGAGATATTTTAGAGATATTTTAGCTGCCAAGAACCACAAATTATTTAAATGAAACAAGGAAGGAATTGCCCTTTTGTATCCTTGCTACTAACACTGAGAGAAAATAAACCAAGACTTGCCACAATCCTTAGAGACCTGCTTCCTTAGATACAATCCACTTTGTATCCTGAGTTGGAAGTCAACTAAAGAAGGGCTCGTACAAGTGGCCATCGAGTGCAACATATACCAAGTTGATTGCTGTCCCTGCTGTTGTTCTGCATATGTTTGAACCTGCTAATCCAGATAATAACAAAGGCTGGATATGGATACAAATTCAAGAGTGGAATTACCATCAGCCGCTCCCTTTACTTAGATGACATCAAGTTGTATGCCAGGAATGTGCAAATATCAACTTCCTGATCAACTTGACATGGATCTACATTGAGGGCATTGGGATGTCATTTGGATTGGTGAAATGTGGCTGGATGATAGTCATGAGAGGGAAAGTAGTTAAGACTAATGGGATGGAACTACCAGTAGGCCACATAGCAGCATACAGACCAGATACAAGTACCTTGGTATCCCACAATAACATGGGAATCAAGAAATGATTGAGGCAAGGATTGGGAAGGCAAGAAAGACAGTATTGTTCACATACCGCCCAAAGATAAGTCAGGACCTAAAGAGTTAGCTCAATGGGAAGAACAAAATCCATGTCATCAATTTGTATGATCTGCTAGTAATCAGACACCCTGCCAGTGTAATAAACTGGGCCAGGAATCTGGTGTGAACACCCAGGAGCTCTTGAAAGAGTATGGAGGTTTTCATCCCAAGTCCAACAACCAGAGACCACATCAGCCAACAAGAGGACGGGCTGGGTCTGCTGAATGTCAAAGCCACTGTCAGACAAAATCCGGAAGAACATCGATAAAATGGTACCCAAAGAAGAGGTATAGAGACAATACAGGCAGCAGCATATATGGGAGGAAGTTCATAGGAAGATAAATCTTTGCATGTGACACATAGCTGAAGTGGCAGACATTAGAAAATCCTATGAATGGTTAGGAATGGCTGGACTAAAAGACAATACTGATCATGGCAGCATAAGAACATGAACTAAGCACCAGATCCAAAGGAGCAGGGATCTACTGCACTAAACAAGACCTGAGTTCAGATTATCCAAAGAGGCCTCAGAGATAGTCCAACATAGTGGCAGGGTAAGATATAGGTAGAGACAGCATGCACTGAACGGCACACCTAAGTAGCTGGCATTTTATACATGGGCAGTGTATGAATTATACCCTCTCATGTCCAAATGGGAGGTTTCACGGAAGATGGTGGAATAAAAGAGCTAAGATCCCATGGGATTCCAGGTATAGACAGACAGACAGGTACTAGATAATGATCAGACATTGTATGGTAGTAGACAAGGAGCAGAAGATAGCAATAGTGATAGATGTAGCAGTGCCAAGTGATAGCAACATCAAGAAGGAGTATGTGAAACTGGGAAAGTACCAGGGCTTGCAGGAAGAACTAAAGAGGACATGGTAAGTAAAGGCCAAAATGGTCCCAGTGTATAGGAGAATTTTTTACTGATGCGTCATTTTGTGCTTTCTGATATGTGCCCTTTATGTAATGTGCTTAATTACCACGAGGTGTCACTACTGTTGCATTTCTTTTGGCAGAAAGGTCAATATAGTTTATCATTTACACATTCCAGCTGCTAATCCGTGCTTGTTGTTAGACTCTTAAATAATTAATCAGAAGTATTTTAAGCATTTTAACCACATTTTTGACCTATCATTAATCATTGTAGCAAACATATTTGATAAAACCTAAAGTTTTATTAAAAAAAAATACTTTGAAAACAAAGTGTATATGGGCTGACATTTCTGCTCATCAATATATTTGTAGCAATTTTGTAAAATATTCCAATAATGGAACAAAGAAATCTTTTTTAAAACAGTGAACAACTGAACTCATAACATGATTGTTGACCTGAGTTTCAGTATTTCCTTGTGGTGGCCTGAAACTGAATTTTAGTTCCTAATTTTTAAATTAATTACATAAAAATTACATGGACATGGACACTGACATTAGCTTGCCTTGGAGCAGTGTGGTTATATGTGCAGAGTGCACTATTCCATAGTTTATGGAATTAATCTGATTTTCTGCAATTATATGGCATATTGAATCTTTAGTTAAGCATACAAGCAGGATTTACATAATGCACTATTCTAAAATGTGCTTATATAGTTTCTGATTCAGTATGCCATATAAACAGTCTTCCCAGCATGTCATGCAGGGCTGGGTTCCTACCAGTTCGCTGGTTACCCGCTTCGTGGGCACGCTTGCCAATCGCCTGTCAAACGCGCACTGCACGCGATTGACTTAGAAATCTTCGTGGTGTTCTGATATCCGCTGCGCAGCTGTTGGGTCAGAGTGCATGCAGAACACCACGAAGATTTCTAAGTCAATTGCGCACAGTGCGCGTTTGACAGGCGATCGGCAAGCGTGCACACAAAGGGGGTAACCAGCGAACTGGTAGGAACCCACCCCTGATGTAATGTGAATTTCAGATGTGCTACATCGCCAGTAGCAACACTTGGGAGCAATGCTCTCTGTCTCCTACTATGCTTTTAAGAGGATATGTATGATAATTCTTCTGTTAGGACACATGTATTGTTCATAACTGATACCGTGAAAGAGGACCATTTTTATTATTAGCTGGTGCCAGGTTATGTAAGAGTGCAAGGCAGGCACAGCAAGGGTGTACAAGGGTGGAAGAGGTTGTGCAAGAGGTATGGTGTGGTTCAGGAAAGGTGTGAGGGACATCGTAATAGGCCAGCATAAGCACAGAGGATGCAAGGGAGGGTGCACAGGTAGGAAGACTTATCCCAGTGACTTCTGACCATGCCTGCCAGCTTTGCTACCAACTTTCTTGGGAAGCCAGCAGGAAAAATTGCAAATGACAATCATGTAAGTATGGGATGGAGGAATTGTCCAGATAATGATCACCTGACTATTTATTTATTTATTTATTACATTTTTATGACTATGATGGGAGTAATAGAATAGCTGGAACTCTAAAGACCAGTCATAATCACCATGATCATCATAACTTTGAATGATTGCTGAATGAATGGTTGTAGTTGAGGACTAACTGTATTTATTTATTTATTTATTTTATTTTATTTAAATTTATGTTAAATGTATAGGCCACCCAATCCCAGAAGTGGCTCACAACATTAATAAAAACACATAAATTATAAACAATTTAAAACCCCTAAAAATTACTGAATATTGGTGGGTCAAAGTAGTCCAGCCTGCCAGAAAAGCCATGTCTTTAACGCTCTGGGGAAGGTCCTCAGGTCTGGGGCACTCTGGAGCTCTGGTGGTAGATCATTCCAGAAGGCCGGGGCCACTGCAGAAAAGGCCTTCCTCCGTGGAATTTCCAGGCAAAATTGCCTGGCCAACGGTATCCGAAGGAGGCCTACCCTGTGCAACCTCATGGGGTGCTGTGAGGCAAATGGTGGCAGGAGGCGGTCTCGGAGGTAACCTGGTCCAATGCCATGTAGGGCTTTAAAGGTAACAACCAGCACCTTGAACCCAGAAGCCTACTGGGAGTCAGTGGAGGTCGTGCAAGAGTGGTATGAAATGGGTATATCGGGGAACACCCATGACTACTCGCATGGCTGCATTCTGGACCAGTTGAAGCCTCTGAATGCTTTTCAAGGGCAGCTCCAACTAAAGCGTATTGCAATAATCTAGCTGTGAGGTGATGAGGGCATGAGTGACTGTGAGTAATGCTTCTCAGACCAGGAAGGGCCGCAATTGGTGCACCAGGCGAACCTGGGCAAAGGTCCCCCTGGCCACCGCTGTCAAATGATCTTCTAATTTTAGCTGTGGGTCCAGGAGGACACCCAAATCACGGACCCTCTCAGAGGGGGTCAACACCTCTCCCCCATTTCCAAAGATGGAAAATGTTGGATGGTCTGAGAAGTAGGGACCCAGAGACACTTGGTCTTTTCAGGGTTGAGTTTGAACTTGTTGGTCCCCATCCAGATCCCCACAGCCCTCAGGTACTGCGACATTACTTCAGCGGCATTGTTGGATTGGTTCGGGGTAGTGATGAACAATTGGGTATCATCAGTATACTGATAATACTGCACCCCGAACCCTCGAATGATCTCACCCAGAGGCTTCATGTAGATGTTGAATAGGAGCGGAGAGAGGACCGAACCCTGAGGCACCCCACACACTAGGGGCCTTAGGCTCAACATCTGCCCTCCTACCAGCATGGTCTGCATATGGTCCAAGAAGTAGGAGGAGAACCATTGAAGCACGGTGCCTCCCACTCCCAACCCCCTGAGCCGCTGCAGAAGGTGCTTGTAATATAACAATGGGATTGTATATTTGTATTGTATATTACATTTTGTAGTAGATGGTTTTGTTGTGATATGCAGACAGCAACACATATGTATACTACTTGCTCTTTGTGTCCTGATCAGTGTACACTTGAGACCTCATAGCAGCGCAATACAATGCAATTAATGTTGCTAATTTCTAGGCAAGATTTGTTTAACTTGTATATATTTTATACAATCTTGTATTTTATATTTTATGTTGTATAGAATGCCTCATTTTAATTGTATTGCTTCTGACACAAATAAACAAACTGGACAATTGACCATGAACCATTTGGCCAACTCCAAAAGCACCTGATATTTGGCTAATTCATACAAGACTAGGTCGGCCTTGATTCATTTCAAAAAGAAATTCTGAAGCAAGAACACACAGTTTTAAAATTAGTTTTAACGTTACACTCCATTTTGAGGTACCTTAGAGATTTCTATAGAATTGTGGGGGAGGAGGGAAAAAGGGAGACTGCTTCCATAACTTTGAATTTAATATGCCTTTTCTGTGATCATTTGAAGGTCCTATTGGAAACATTTTGTGAATTATTCTGAATGCAAATATAGCTCCATCTAAATTTCAATCAGCCTGTAGTTTGGTGCTGTTTTTATGCATAACACAGTAATAACAATCCTGTTTCTCTATATTTTATCTTTGTTGATAAATGGAAATAAATATGTTTTTTAAAAATCCCATTTCTCAACAATTCCAGCTGAATCGTAGGAAAGGATTCCCACTTTCTAGTTATAGGTTTGAAGTTGGTGGTTTATCTGCATTTGATCATCTGTGATAAGTACATTGGACTGTGGGCAGGGTTGTTGTCTTGAGAGGACTTTGTGGAGGCAATGACCCAATGACTAATTCTTCCACATGGAGTGATAAAAACAGTCCTTGGGATGGCACAGTTTCAAAGAGCCGCAGTTGCTCAACCTAGAACACATAAATTAATGTATCTATGCAGTTCCCACTGGACTGCAAGAGCATTAAGTTCCCATGCATGACAGAGACTTGAGGCTATTTTTTCACTGTATCTACTTTCTCTAATGGGACCTGATTTAAAATTAATTTAAACAAATGTACGGTATATGGAAGATTTTTTGTCATACAAATTCAGGAGATATACTATGAGCTCCATTACTAATTAGACAAGTTCCTAGAAGGGAAAATGTTATCAGGTAAAGCTATATAACATAGTGCAAAAACTTTTAAGCAAGTGCCTTTCTTTGGTTGCAAATTGCAAAATCCAGAAATGCACCAAAAGTTGCACAGAATTGTAGTTTGTACTATGCGAGAAAGTAGGAATAAGAAATACAGATAATAATTTTATAAACTGAATTTATACTCTGTGTAATACATATTATTTAGACATAGATTAAATCTTCACTTTTGTCTTACCATCACCCCTTTTAAAATGGCTACAGTTATGCTCCAGCAGGGTGTATATTTATGAATTATCCTTGGTCAAATAATTGATAGTACTATCCAAGATTTTTGCATCTTATTTTTAATACTTAGTTTTTATATAGTTTGAGGAGAAAGAATTATAGATGTGACATTAATTTAGGCTGAGCTCTTTTACTCCTGTCCACGCAAATATGATGTCTTATTTTATGCAATATGTTAATTGAACCTAAGGTTGCAAACTATGCGATTGTTTCATTAACATTAACTGCCATTTGTTACAACGGTCCATTCACCATACTTCATTTTCTCATTTTATGTCAGGGAAGCACACCACAGGTGTCCAAATGGAGCCAGAAACGTGGACACGAAGTCATAGTTTTATATAAATAAATATATTTTACATCTATATACACAGCAAACAAGATAGTTAGGCACATCAATATATCATGAGGTAAATCATCAAGTAAATCACAGTACAAAGCACATAGAAGAAAAGGGCGGGGGGAGGGAAATTCCCCCTTCTCACCCAGCAGCCAATCATAATGTACAACCAATCCACTACAACTATGCATTTTGGCCCATTATATACTTTACTGTTTTAGCTATTAAATGAAATATCTTAACACTTTATAAAGTAACTTGCTATAAATTTTAAGAAGCAAAATTGTCTTATTTTTAGAGAAAGAAAAAGAATAAAAAGAACAATGCATCAGTTTATAATAATTGTGTGATGAATAAAGCTACAGCTTCTATTAGAAAATGGATTGTTTTTTTTCTTTCTCTAAAAAATAAGATAATGTCCTATTTAAATTTAAACAATGCTCAGCTAGGGTTTATTTAAGCGGTTTATGAAATAAACAACAATTGGCTGAGTTCATACAATTTTCTAAACAATAAATAATGGATTTTTATAAAATTATTATTTATAGTCCCTACATGGATTCATACAAGGGCAGTTTCCACTTGGCATTTGAAGTTCCTTTTGGTACTTTCACTTATCAGTCCTAGCTGCAACTTCACTATGATTTTGAACAGTTCATAATAATACATTGCTCAAGGACACTTTATATTCTAATAATAGGATAACAATTAAATGTGATCATAGAAACTGATTCAGTAGGTTTGGCAAGTCTTTTAAAAATGGTCCAGAATTCTAGAAACTTGTACCTCTTTTTCAGGAACTGTAGGAGTATTGCATTGGTTTTGTCCCTTCCTAAATTTCTGTTATCTCTTTTTAACTGATAAGTATGATCTCTACCATAATTGTCTGATCTTACCATGGTTTGCTTCAGAAGAGCTTATTTTCAAGTCCTGTAGTACAGGCCACTTAGCAACTACAGCTGCCTCAACAATACTTTCGAAAATTCCATGTGATGCAGAGATATTATACACTCATATATATGTGTTTAATCAGTGTTCCAATTAAGAATAGACATTCGTACAATATAAAAAAAAACCCTACATTTTCTTCTATTCAATCATTGAGCATTTCCTTCAGAGAAGAAAATAATTTAAATGGAATGAATGAATAAAAACTGATATTCTTGAAATTATTGTGCTGTGGTCAAGGTTTATTTCTGCATCTTCCACTTTTAATTATGGTCTCTTCAGTAGTTTGCAGGCATCCCAAATTTCAATTAAATCCTAAAAAAAGGATCATGATAGAACTCCTTCCATTGAGCTTCTTCAATCTGAGAAGAATAGATAATCATTTTTCACAGTGATAGAAAGATTCTCAAGAGAAAAGGGCGATACCAGCAATATTACCCATTGCTGTCTTCCAATAAGAAATTCAGGGGGGGAAATACACCAAAAGAAATCTGAAAAATATTCCCAAGCAGTTCAGAATAAGATAGAAAAACATATCCATCTTCTAGAAATGTTAAGGCAGATTATATACATAGACATAATGCTACCTGCAACTTGTATAAAAACACAATTGTGGGTACAGCAATAGTGCTTTCTAAATAAGCACGTAAAGCAGTCTTGAATAAGCTATCTATTCGCTGTCCTTCACTACATGCTTCACAGGAAAGATGTCCAAATGAGCTAAGTTATCAGCAGAAGCTGTTGCGTGCCAGTTGCTCAACTTGGGTCTGTTGCGAGAGTGAGTCAGGAGGACAGATAAAGAAAGTATGTCAACACTGGTTTTAAGGAACCTTCTCTCAACTTTCATCTCCTTGAAAGCCTTATCTTCTCACCCTGTTTCATTCTTTTGTGGCAGTGGTCTTGAATTATGAAACCAAAGAACTTGATGCATACTTGTAACACTTTTTTGAACCATATCTTGGTCAGAATTTCTTTCTTCAATAATCTCAGATACTATTAGGTCTTTTTTTTTTAATATTTAAGGATTCAGATGTGTGCACTTTTGTCACTCTTGCTTCAAGTTATATGACCTTCAGTGAATTTGTTAACATCTGTGTCTCTCAGTCTTGCACCAATTGAAGAGGGGCATATTTTTTTTCACAATCTATTCTCCGTTGTCCTCAGATTTTACTAGCAGACCATGCTCTGTGAAAGTGATCACTATACTACTAACAGTAATCTGAAAGTCACAGTTTAGGCCAGTATTTGTGAAAATATAGAACTTCCTTGCTTTACAAGATGCTGGTTCTATGATGAGACTTTTGTATCTTATTTTTAAATGATGTTGGATAAAAAATACAGAAGCCATAATTTTCTTCACTGGATGCATAAGGAAATAAATGTTTTAATCGAGGTCCTTTTTAGGTCCTTTCAGCTTGATCAACTTTTGGGACCTGGCCTAGCCTCCAAATTAGAGATAAAGAAGAATGGATGAATGGCTTCTGTGTTAATCTTCTTGGGAAGGAAGGCACCCAAAACAGATGTGCAGACTAGAATGCAATGGAATACTAGAATCTAAAATCATAGGAGAACAAGCCAACTACCACGAAGGACAAATAGAATCTAATGGGTCACAGTTGTGAATGCTTCAGAATATAGTGAGATCATGGCTGGGAACTGTAGTCTTTTACCCATATCTTTGAAGGAATAGTTTGGATATCTTACAAAATACCTTTAGGTAACAAGTAGAGTATAGTTTATATTTATTTATCAAATTTATAGGTCTACCTATCTCATGGAAAGTGACTCTTGCTGGTGTACAATGACATACCGTATTAGATATTAAACTGACAAGAACAGATACTACCCTTGATCTTGAACAAAAGACCAAGAAGAGATTATTATTTATTAACACTTTATATTGGCCATATACGCCAATACACAAAACTAGTATAAGATAATAGGATAACAAATAAAATAAAATTCTGTTTGTTAGGGGGAAATATTCAGTTCTTCATCAACCTCCTGGCTCAGTACAACAGACTGGCTATTTCTAAAATATATATACCCATGATTAAACAACTTCAGATTATGACTTAGCCTCATTTTCTAGATTTGCACATTCTAGTTCAAACTGTGGTTGGTTAATTTGGTGTGGTTGGTTAATTTGGTGTTATATATAAATTTACACACACACACACACAGACGCACACACACAGAGTCATCAGCACAAGATGGGTTTCTAAACTGAAAACCATGCCAAACAACACTTACCTTTATAAAGCTTGTCTGGTCGCACAAGGATATTCTCAAGGATATTCTGAGGATTATGAAGACACCTATTCTCCCACAGTTAAATCAGAAAGTGTCAAATTAGCTCTAACCATGGCCTCCTCATTACACCAAATCATCCAACAATTTGACGTACAAACAGCCTACCTTCATGCCCGTCTACACCGACTGATTTATGTCAAAGGAGTGCCAGGCTTTGAGGATCAGCTAGGGAAAATGTGGCTTCTCCACAAAGATTTATACAGGCTTAAGCAATCTGGTCACCTATGGTTTGATTGTCTAGTACAAATTTTAACATCTCTAGATTTTAACCACATCAAGGCTGACAAATGTGTCTTTATACGGAAATGTACACTAGAAAATGAAATCCTCATCTATGTTGATGATATTCTCTACATTGGACCAAATGATGCCATGGGTCAACAATTTGGCAACTCTCTCAAATCACATGTGGCCCATAAGACCTTGGAAGCTATAAACCACTATCTTGGTGTGCAAGTGACAAAAACTGAGAAGGGGTTCTCTCTTTCGCAACAGCAGAAGATCAAAGAACTTTTAGAAAGATGTCATATGTCCGATTGTAGTCCAGCTGACATGCCCATGAGAACCGACTTTCCACTACAAGCTTATACCTCTGCTGCACCATTTCCTTATATAACACACTATCAATTAGATTTGGGCTCCCTGCTATATATCAGCCGCTGGACCAGACCGGACATTGCACTTTCTGTCAACCTTTTATCTCGACACGCCAAACAACCATCTCACTTACATTGGATCGCCATGAAGAGAGTCCTTCGTTATTTGAATGGTACCTAGTATATGACACTTTTCCTGGAACCCACCACTGACATTACGCCCACCATCCATTGTTACACAGATGCTGACTGGGCCTCTGACACTGCCACCCACAAAGCACCTCTGGTCACATCACTTTTATCAACAACTCTCCCATCGACTGGCACATTAACAGACAAAAATTCGTCGCCACCCCTACCACCAAGGCTGAATATGCCAGTGCATCAGATGCGTGCAATATTCTCACTTGGACTTCCAAACTAGTAGCTGACATTTGGTCTTCCACTTCTCGCCCATCACCATTTTAGAAGATAATACTGTTGTTGCTCTCTCCATCAAAAATTCACTTGGCTATCATTCACGACATATAGATATCAACTACGAGAATGTCCATGACCTAGTTAACTCTTAGTTTATTACTCTTAAGCATATCCAGACTCATGACCAAATTGTGGATATTCTAACCAAGCCCTTACCAAGGAACCAACACTGGCTTTTATGTTCTTTTATGTGTCTCTCTTACTAATTGTTTTTTTCTCTTTCTTTTTTTCTTTTTCATTCTACACAGAAATAGAAGGGGTTTGTTGGAATATTTCTGTGTACACTGTATTTATTTATTTTTATTTATTTATTAGATTTGTATCCTGCCTCTCTTCACCCGAAAGGGGAACTCAAGGCAGCCGAACAACACACTATACAATAAATTCCTATACAATAAAATCAAAAACTCATTCACTCAATCAAAACACTAGAGGGGATGGGGGGACTTATGATCAGGTCCATGCTTGACGGCAAAGCCAGGTCTTCACGGCCTTGCGGAAGACAGGCAAGCTGGAGATGGTTCTG
>JANHGC010006765.1:226570-243004 GCA_027560395.1 Boaedon fuliginosus | reverse complement strand
TGTTATCGGGACATTTGGCATTCTGCCCGGAGCAGTGTGGAAAGTTGCCAGATAAATTTAGTAAACTGTTTCTTGCATTTTATCGGCTTGGAAGAAGTCTGTGTCTTTAATCTGTGGGTTAGAAGCGTGGAACACAACAGTATTGTTGTCACATAGGCATATTAAGGAGTTCCCATATCTCCTTGCAATGCTATATTTTGGACCAAGCATAGCTTCTGGATGGTATTCAAGGACAGCCTACATGTAGCAGCCATTTCAGTAAAGGTAAAGGTTTCCCTCGCACATACATGCTAGTCGGTTCCTGATTCTAGGGGGCGGTGCACATCTCCGTTTCAAAGCTGAAGAGCCAGTGCTGTCCGAAGACGTTTCTGTGGTCATGTGGCTGGCATGACTATACGCCAAATGCACATAGAACGCTGTTATCTTCCCACCAAATGTGGTCCATATTTTTCTACTTGCATTTTTTTACATGATTTCAAACTACTAAGTTGGCAGAAGCTGGGAGCAGTAACGGGAGCTCACTCCGTTACGCAGCACTAGGGATTCGAACCGCCAAACTGCTGACCTTTCTGATTGACAAGCTCAGTGTCTTACCCAGTGAGCCACTGTGTCACTTTCACTGAGCCATTTCAGTAGGGATAACTAAAATGTAAGTGACCATAAGGGATCTTATACTTGACCTAATATGTAAATGCATAGATAATAACATGATATTGGGTTGAAAAGTAGGAAAACAGTTCATATGTTTGGTGATGCCTTACTTCACTACTGTTTGGGTGGTTGAACCTTAGTAACACTGGGTACCTTTTCCTTATCTCCTGGGTTCCACCTTCATGGATTTTACACAAGGATACCTCCTGTCTCCCTTTGTGCTCAGAATTTACAATGGGACCATTGGGAGAACGGATTAAATTCCATGAGTTGCAATATCATTTGTTCACTGGTGATACTGACCACTGTTTCAATGGGTTCAGATTTTAATGGGACTCTGTCTCCCAGTGTGGGCCTGATATTTTTATCAGGAAGATTTTGAATCTCGAGAAGCTTAATCCTGATAAAACTGAAGTATGGGTGTTAAGCAGAGGGAGGCATCTAAGAGAACTGATACAGAAAGGCAGTAGCATATCTTTCTTGGAAATCCATCATAACATTGTAGAGGCTCATTATCACAACAGATTATTCTGTTACCATGACACCTCAATTGTACACTGTGGTCTGGAAATGCTTTTGTCACCTGAGGCTATTTAATCAGATATACCTTTTTCTCTCAACAGTTGACTGGGCAGTGACAGTGCACATTTGGTAGTTTCTGTGTTGGTGTATTGAAACTGATTCTCTGGTGAACCTGTTATGAAGTGAATTCAGGAACTGCATGCTGCACAAAATACAGCTAGTCCTTGAATGTGAACACAATTGAGCCCCAAATTTTTGTTGCTAAGTGAGATAGTTGTTAAGTGAGTTTTGTTCCATTTTATTAACTTTCTTGCCACAGTTGTTAAGTGAATTACTGTGGTTGTTAAGTTAGTAATATGGTTGTTAAGTGAATCTGGATTCCCCATTGACTTTGCTTGTCGGAAGGTCACAAAAGGGGATCACATGACCATGGGAGACTGCAACCGTATTACGTATGAGTCAGTTTCAAAGTGTCTGAATTTTGATCACGCATCCATGGGGATGCTGCAACAGTTTTTCAGTGCCACTGTAATTTGAATGGTCACTAAATGAATTGCTGTAAGTCAAGGACTACCTGTACAATCAAATTTCAGTTCTATCACTCTCACGGTTCTGGAGCTTTGTGCACTGCTTCTGATTTCAGTTGTTGAAGGTTCCACTAACTTTTTATGGAGCTCTCAGTCTCTTGAGTCCTGCCTTCTTATTTTATCCCTGCCTAGTTCTCCAGGCAAACTCAATTATAGTTTCTGTGCTTAGATGCTTTCATGCCACCAGCTGGAATGTGCAGGAGTTAGGATTCTTCCTTTTCATTTGAAATTTTGCATAGTTCAGGTTACATCTTGTGCTAGTAGAAGTCATGGAACAAAATCCTTTTGGGATGGGAGCTAGGAGGTGTATATTTCAATTCATCAGTTGCTCAATTCAGAATCAAAAGTGCTTGGTATTCTTTTTCAGGTAAATCCAATAACTAGATTAAAATGCACATTAATGTATGCCCTGAGTTGATTTGTTTATCAGAGTAAATCAATTGTCATTTAATTTTTTGATATCACTTAGTCCTATATAATGCTTAATAATAGATGAAGCATTGTTAAAGAGAAATACAGTATCACTGAATTGAATGGATTTATAGCAGTGGTTGGGAAAGATGCATCATTTTGCTTTCATAGCCTAAAGGTTTTGCCATTAGATGCAGCTTTTTTCTACTAGCACACCTGTTTGTTTTAGAGCATTCCTGCTTGCCAGAATGTGGAGGTGAAGGATTGTAATCTTACCCAGTGCTTTTTTTCTGGTGGAACACACCGGAACGGTGTTCCGGCACCTTTTTTTCCTTAGACTTCTTTTGTATATTAATATATCTATGGTTCGCATGCGCAATACGACGGACATCAATAGGAGTTCCGGTACCTTTTTTTTTTAGAAAAAAAGCACTGATCTTACCAAGTACCTTTTTGAATTTATATAACATGCTATTAAGTTGGAATTAAAGTACAGCTAAAGGGCTATACATCTATTCCTGAGTTAAGGGCTTATGATAATTTCTCATCCATTACAATAGCAATAGCACTTAGACTTATATACCATTTCATAGTGCTTTAGAGTTCTTTTTAAGAGTCAGCAATAATGTTTACTGAGGGAAGAACTAAAATCTTAGTCTGATTTTATGTAAATCACGTTGGAACCTGCACAGTCATTTTAGAGTAAGTGTAGTAAGTAAATAAGTAAATCAATCAACAAATAAAGAAATGAATTGGAAGAAAGGAGACCTATAGTTTATAAATTAGCTTATCGTAATTATAGAGAAACAGTTTTAATCAAACTATTTTTAAGAACTGTCCCTCCTTGTTTACTATATGAATTCTCTTCTATTCATTTGGAACTTTATGAATTCTCCAACATTTCTCAAAAATAATACGAAGAGATTTGACCAGACTATCAATTAGTTCTTCACTATCTTAGGATGCATTTTTAGTTCTACAGATTTGTATACTTTCAACGTGAAGATGTAACTATTGAGCGTGTTTCTGTCAATCTTTAGCACTAATTCTGTCCCTTCATAATTTCTTATGGGGGGGGGGTTGTTGATGGAAAAGAGTTGAGTAGTTTTGCTTTTATTTCTAGAACTGTTAGTATTTCCTTTTCGTCATTAAAGAGCTGGTATACTGTTTCTTCTCTTTTTATTTTAAATATATTAAAAGACATATTATTTGTTAACTTAGGTGATTCTGAGTTTTTCTTCCCTAATATCAGCTCTGGTCTAACTATCTACCGTATATTGTTGCTTTATGACTAGATCCGCTTTGCATTTCCTGTACGTGTTCTATTTTGTTTTTAGATTTTCACCAAGCTTTTCATATAGTTACATAGACTTGTTTGGCTGTACTCCCATTATTTTAATCCTAACAGCATTGTTTGCAATTATTTTTCAATCTCTCACTACATTAGGTATTCCCACCCTTTTGGAGATTGCTTTTCTCATTAGCTACTCTCATCACAGTATCTCACTTTTCATTGCTCCAAATTGATTTTAAAGTCCAAGATACGTGTTTGACTATGCTCAGTTTTGGATTAAAAAATTCCAGCATATATGCTCAAGGTAATTGCATCATCAATTTTCTTAACTAAATGTAAATTAATGCAGACAATGGTAGTGCATTAATTTTGTCTTTATTTGAATATGGCCTTATGATGTTAACATCTGAGACAGCGCGCCATTCAAAGTGCCACACGCACAGGGGGAGGGGGATGCATGAGGCCACAGATGGGTGTCAGGTAATGGGACTCATGCTGGGAGAGGAGCCAGGAGGGCAAGCCAGCTGTGTTCGGATCAGAAGCCATTCAGGCCTGAAAAGTACTTGCTGGAGTCAGCCAGAGAGCAACAGGCTTGTAGAGTGCTTTCTGGAGCTGGGGCAAAAAAGTACTTGCTGGAGCCGGCCAGGGAGCAACCTGGCTGCAGCAGGGTACTTGCAGGAGCCAGTCTGGAGCTGCCAGGAACAGGAGTCTGTATAGCCAGCTGGCTAGCAGAAACCATTAATGCTGGCTAGAAACCCTTTTACTTGTGTTGTTCACCATGTGCCAAGCTGCGACTCCAGTAAAGAGACCCATTCTGCTCAGTGTCTTCTTTTGCTGGCTTAGTTTGGAACCTTGACACATGGATTATATTCCAGAGAAAGGTACAAGTAAGTTCATTTGTCAAGTTAGTTTTACTAAATTTTTATGCCTAAATTCTTTTAATATAGTTGCAAATTTCCAAAATTTGCATCTTTGTGTGCCTTTCTTGTAGTATGGGCATTTTTGAATTTTTGTTTATAAATATACACCCATTTTCATTTCAAACAAAGTTTCAAAATATATTTCTCATGCTTTCCTTAATATATGCAATGCTGTACATTCTAAGTTACAAATTGCTTTGTAAAATTAAGAAATAATATTTTATTTTGTACCAAGTTTGGGAAGTTTGAATGGAATAATTCACATTACAGTGAATTCCTTCTCTGTCCCTAAATTTGAGGGTATAAATATAACTTTCATATTATTCATTCATTCATTCATTCATTCATTCATTCATTCATTCATTTATTAGATTTATACCCCGCCTCTCTTCCCTGGTCAAGGGGAACTCGTATCTTTCCTCTTTTTGGAAAGAAAGCTTGGCAAGTTTGTAAATGAGAAAAGCTGTGAACAACAATTATTTTGGCAGATTTGATGTGCTGTTTCAGGAGAGACCTTCAAGATGCTTTTACGGTAGTCCCATGATTATTAACTTTGGGGTATTGGGGATTGGTGGATTCATACATTATGCTGAGCCATAATGTGTTTTCCTTGTTTTGGGTTCATAATGCCAAAAGTCAACAAACTGTAATTAAAATATGCCTGGCTTAGGGTTAGTCATGAACCAGACATGTGTGAAAGCCCTTAGTAACTGATTCCTAAAATGTGATTACTCAGAAATTCTTTAGTAAATGTGCTCAAGGCTGCAGCTTAAAATTCTATCTCTCCCAAATCCTATTTTAAAAAAATCTTTACTGATTCTGAAAGCTTGTAATTCTTTGTACAAATCTTTATTTGCAAAAAGCTGTATCAGACCATAATTCAGTGGTTCTCCAACTCAGACTGAGTTGGAGGGCTTGATGAGAACTCATTCATTAGCTCAAGGGCTATAGCACTGAAGCTCTTTAATTCATTGCTGTATGTCTCTAGTGAGTAAAAATAAAGAAAATAGAAAATACCACACTGTATATGCTGTTACACATACATTTATTAAATAAAAAGAGCATTATTGCTTTAAAGACTTGAGGTGGGACGACATTTCACTATGGCTACAATTTTCATTAACTAGTACATGAGAAATTGGTTTGTGGCTTGTTGAATTACAACTAGATGTAGTTCTTTTTAAGCTCACCTGTCTGGCAAGGCTTCTGTGGACAAAGCTGCCTTGTTGGGTTTCATGATTGGCAAGAGAGTTGTCCAGCCTGTGCTGCATTGCTACCCCCTACAGCTCTGAAGTGCTTGGCATGGAGGGAACAGGGCATAAGATGCAGCTGGCAAGAGGTGCACTGGGATGCTGCCAGGTGTTTTCCCTTCCTGGTTAAGTTTTTGAAGAATTATTGTGGTACATTGCCACTGCAGTTGGTATCTGTTTCTGTCCCTTAGTTTGCAAAGCAGAGAGGTGGTGTTCTCTCCTACCCTGGCTAACAAGGGTCAAGTCCAGGTAGACCTTTTGAGAAGACAGTCTTGCATTACTTGTTCTGCTGTCCCTTGCTCTTCAACTGTGGTAATTGGAGGGAAGCCACCAGGAGGAAAGTTAAAGATGGTGGGAAATGGGCAAATGAGGTGCCTGTTCTGCCTCTTCTGTTCCCATTTCACCTTCTCTTACCAATAGAAGCAAACAAACCGTGTCCCTTAATGTAGGTTCCCCAGGGGCTGGTCTTCCTTGTCCCAGGAATAGAACCACCCTTTTTCCTTAGCAAGGTTGATCTTTGGTGCTTAGCCAAGATTGGCAAGTTGTTAACCTGTTTCTGACTGTTGCTTTCCTGCTGTGTATCAGTTAAACATGGACTGCAAGTCTGTGATGCCGGCTTTTGGGATTGTTTAAATAAGAAATTCTGAAAAATCGAAACTATATGGTAGTTTTGCTAGTTTATTAGAGCTATGGACACAATGTACTGGTTTAATTGGATTTTTTTTTAACTTGCATTAATACTAAGATTTTTAAGTATTTTTTTTTAGTTCTTACCATGGATGTTTTAATGTAAGTTATAGAGATGTTTTATTGTGAGTACATTTATCATTGATCTTTTAAATTAGTTTTTTTATAGCAGATATTTTATTTGTGCTTCTGTAATGGATATTTTGATATTTTGACTTTAAAATAAAGTACCATGACTTCCAAACTTGCAGCAGAAAAATACCACGACTTCCAAATTTTCATCAGCCATTAGAACACAAAAAGAACCGTGGTGGCTCAGTGGTTAGAATGTAGTACTGCAGGCTGACTCTGCCTATAGTTTGATCCTGACTGGCTTAAGGTTAACTCAGCCTTCCATCCTTTCGAGGTTGGTAAAATAAGGACCCAGATTGTTGGGAGCAATATGCTGACTCTGTAAACTGTTTAGAGAGGGCTGCAAAGCACTGTGAAGCGGTATATAGGTGCTATTGCTAATTTGTAAGGGCAGTATTTGCTTGACCATATCAGCATAGGTACCTCGCCATTTGGCATTGTTGCAGTTTTCTTTTAATTCTGCTGGTGATTCCAAGTGAATACTAACAAAGTGATGTGGGGCTACTAAGAAACAAGAAGTGCGGTATTACATCTTGAACAGTGTTCAGTATGTGAACACTGTTTAAGATGTGGATCTCTAGACCAGTGTTTCTTAGCCTCAGCAACTTTAAGCTGTGTGAACTTCATCTTTCAGAATTTCCCTATTCTGATATAGAAATAGAAATTTTCCTGTTTAGAATTGTTTTGCAAACCAATAAATAAAACTGGGATACCCACAGGGAGATTTAAAAAGCCAGAATGACATTACCTCCATGGACATCCCTGAAATAATATGTAAGTAGTCCTTACTTAATGACTGCCCTGTTTAGTGACTATTTGAAGTTACAATGCACTGAAAAGTAACTTTATGACTGGTTTTCACACTTCTGAGCATTGTAGCATCACCATGGTTATCTGATCAAGATTCAAGCACATTGCAACCAATGGGTGTTTACAACCATCTCAGCCTCCTATGGTCATGTGATCATAATTTGCGTGATAAACAGATTCAGTGGAGAAACTGGAATTAAAATTGTGTGTCACAGAACTGAGGACGTCAGTTCTGTCATGGTTCTATCATAATTTGCTTATGACCATGTTGCTTACTACCAGAGTTGCTAATCCCAGTGATGGCCATTAAGAAAGGACTACCTGTAAAAGCTCTTTGAGACCTGGGCTTTGTCATCAAGCACAGAATTATTATATTGCAATTTGAAAAAGAAAGAAAAAAAATAGAAAAGGTAGTGGAGATGGAGACTAGAATTGGCAGGCAGACTGGAATCCTGGGGGTGGGGTGGAGGAAGGGGTGGCAATATTTATATATATGATTTAAAAATCCAGAAGTGGCTGAGATCATATTTCTACCAATGACATCAATTTATTGCAGATCTAAATGTTTGCTTGGAGTATGTGTCAGTGCTTCATTTTCTTATGATAAATTTATGTTTTCTCTTTTCAACAAAGAATCCCTCTCTTAAATTAAAAATAAAACAGAAGAAAAATATTTCTCTCCCCTTTCCCATTATTGACAGTAAGAAAGCTGTTGCAAAAACCATTTTGATGGCCGGTTAATCTAGCTGTATACATTTGGAAGAGAACATTTTGTATTTTGGAGCAAACTCCAGCTGTCTATCTTTTTGGCACAGCTTGTGACCAAGAACACATTCTACCAGTTCTTTGAAGTTACATAGAACATTGACTGCTTATATAGGAATTTGGTTTCCCTTCTTCACCCTCCCTCTCCCCCCAAAATATTTCTGATTGTGAGTCCTTTTCATTTCCCTTTACTACATGGAGGACATCTGAAGCCTCATTAGCATTTGGTGCTTATAGAAAGTTCATTGACTGAATCTTCTTGGTGCATTTGAGTCCAGAGTCTTATTTAATTTGTGACATGAAAAAAACAACACTGGTTTCCAACCTCATTGTACATTTGCACAGAACAACTTGGACTTAAGAGCTACGGACTGTAGCCATACATAAGGTCGGTATATCTGCTAGTTAGGAAGATGTAATACATGGAAATCGATTTTTACTAGTTTATATGAAACCATTAGGCTGTCCAGCTGTCTGTAAGGTTCCCATTAAGCTTTTTAAGTTCATAGGAAGTTGCTTTTGCAATCCCGTACGTTCCTTTTCAACAGCCACAGTTGAAGCTGGTTCCCAACAACAAGTTGGCAAAAGCACTCCCTGCTGAGAATGTATTCTGGTATTGTCTCCAAGGAAAGAGCTACTTCAAAGCGCTCGTGGTACTTTGAAATAGCACCTTCCTGAGAATCAGATGACGTCACTGATGGGTGAGCAGGTTTAGGATTTGGAGATGGATTTCACTTTCATGGTAGTTGTTAATTTCTTTCATTGCACTTCAGATAAAAAATAAAAAACATATCCAGGTCTTACCTTGCATATATAACGGTTTTTAAAAAGGTGGGCCTGTTTTTTATTTTGTTATTCAAAAGACCATATTTTGAGTTCTACGTATTTTGTTTTAAATTTTCAGTGTGTTTTTAAATTTGGATTCTCTTTGATGAAATATTGCTAATATTTGGATGGGGAGGCATTACCTTTTTAAAAAAAAATTGACTAAAGTTTTCCTGTTTCTCTGTTGAGAACTATAATTCTTCTACTTGGTCAAATTTTAAATTATTCTTCCAAAACATTCCCCATATGCAGTTCTAGTTGTATCTGAATACAAATCACATCATCTAGTAGTTGCATCCAGAGTTATGATGAATTGGATCAACATCTGGTTTTTTCCTTTATAAACTTAAACTAAATTCTTTGTTCTTGTTGTTGTTCTTTTCCTGAATGATGGTGGTAACTGGAATCAAATTCTGCCATCTCTTTAAATACAAAACTTTGGTAAAAGTATTGCTTTCATTACCCTAGTGGTTATTCAGTCCAACCTCCCTATTAGTTCCCATTGGCTATTCTCTTCGAACATTCGCCATTTGCAGTTTGCTGCAGAACAACCTATCTCAAACAGTATTCTAGCTATATCTGAGTATAAATCATATCATTTGAGGATATGATTTTGAGGATGATGGAAATTGTATCTGGTTGGATCTGGTTGTGTTGCAGAATGCAGCCCTATAATAACTGACACTTTTTGATAATAAATGCTTTATGAATTAAAAGCCTAAGCACTTAAGTTATGTGATAAGAAACTTTTGAAAGACGTTTTGGGAAGTTTGTCATGCTTGCTGGATTTTTTTTAGCATGATCTCCTATTTTTGGGAACTTTAATCAGCGGCTAGAAAATTGAGTTGATTTTCAGTTGGCCTTGTTGCTATGCAGAAGAGTTGGCATGAGAGAAAGATGTTGTTGCTGTTCATTTTGCTATTACATTTTAAATTATTTTTACTCTGCTCTTTTATCCAGAGAATAGCTTAATTGTTTTCAGTATAGAACAAATGCAATATAACTGAACGCAATCAATATTGAAACAAGATACAAATTAAACCAACACACTCTAGATACAAATGCATTTAGAACACCAGGAGATAAGGCAGTTCAGCTAGATTTACATTGTTACACAATGATAATATTGGTTTTGGCTTAGTGTGTTGTGCAATGCCTGACATTGTGGCTTGTAAGTATTGACTGCTAGATTCAACACACAGTGGTGAAGCAAAAGCTATATTAATGTGCTGTTTGAATTTAGCTATTCTATTAACTCGCTTATGCTGTATTCCACTATTTCATGCAATTTCCTATAGCCCAGCTTTGCCTTCTGACACTTGAATGCTTATACACAGTAGATAATTGTCAACTTAAAAACAGTTCACTTAGTGACCAAAGTTACAATGGCACTGAAAAAGTGACTTATGACACATTTTTCAGCATTTGCAGTACCATCCCCATGGTCATGTGATCAAAATTTAGACAGTTGCAATGTCTTGGGATCATGTGATCATCTTTTGTGACCTTCCGAGTCACTAGGAAAGCCAAGATTCACCTAGCAACCATGTTACTAACTTAACAAATGCAGTGGTTCACTTAACAACTGTAGCAAGAAAGATCATAAAAACTCAGTTAACAACTTGCTTAGTAACAGAAATTTTGGGCTCAATTTGATCATAAACTGAGGAATACCTGTACAACATGGATTTCTATTGTACAGAAGTAGATGGACTTCTCCCCTAAGCAGCCATATCTACTGTAGACAGCTCCATGAAAGAAATCCAGCTAATTTTTCCATGTGTAAAAATAGTTCAGAGTAAATATGATTAAATGGTTTGATGACTTAAACTAGATGTTAGTTCAAACTGGTTCTGAAATGAGAATGGATATAGACTGCAAGAGTCTCCACCAGTTTATTAGTATCTGCCCACTTTGCAACTATTAAAAACACCAATGGGCTGGCAAGAAGTAAATTGCAATTCTGAAGTACATAAGCAGTTTTATTGCCATTTAGAGCTAGGACTTCTTTTTAAATAAATATTAATGCTTATAAAGTCAGTTATTATGACATTTGATTGTGTTTATTGTACTAAATAATAGCTTCTTGTAATACCTTGCTCAGACAAAACACAAAGCAACTAGAATCCAAAATGTCAAAAAAATATGAAAGCTCAAAATTTAACTTGGTCCTCCTGAACACGTTCTATAAAAGTTTGATTGATGTGGGCAATTTTATTTTCAAGCTGTTATAATCTAATAATACTGGCATATTTCTAAGCACTCCCTGTTGTGTACTTCCTTGGTTTTTGTTAAATCACAAAATGGAGTAGGTGTTTGTTTTTGTTTCTTGATGATAGCTAAGAATCCATCTTGAGCTTAGTTAATTTGTCACCACAGTGCTGCATTGCTTTCCCTTGATGCAATTCTTCAATATTTTAGCAATCTTCTGTGGAGTAGATTGCTGGCACGATGGATAAATGTTTCAATAGATACATCTCAATCATTCAAACTTGAATTAAGCCTTTGAGGGAGGATCAGTAATATTAAAATATTACATTGTGATTGATTGATGTATATTTTTGAGGCATCTCAAAGTTAATTATTATTAGATATTTTATACAGTTACAAAGAAAAAAAAAAGTATGGTAGGATAAATATGTCTCCAGAGGACCTGTGATGTGGAATGTTGTCATGCCCTTCCCTCAGCAGTCCTTGAAGACTGATACAGGAAAATTCCCTATCTGGAAAATCCATGCCCTTTTGACTCTGTAAGGATCTAAATGATCCAATGTTATGTGATATTGAATTATATTCTTTAAAAGCAGAATTTTTTATCTCGGGAAGAACTTTAGTTGTATGAGGCCTAGGTGTGAAACAGAAGCTAATTTATATAATTAGAAATAAAGTTAGTCCCCTGATTTTAAGGAATGGATCCAGGACCTCAGTTAACTATTTTTGAAAAGTCTCTGTGTGCTAAACATGAGAAAATTATATAATATTAGCTGATGACCTCGCCTTGCTCGTGTTTTTTTATTTTTTATGTATATTTTGAAAGAAAATATATTTGTGCCAGAATGGTGAAAGCCGCTGACGTCCCTTTGGGGCTGAATTGGAGCCTTGCAGAGTGCTCCTCCTATCCCTTCCCCCCCCTTGCCTTAGTTAAGGTCTGTTTGAAAAAAGTGGAGTTTTAAAACCTGCCTCAGAGGCTTTCTGGGGTGCAAGCAGCTGAAGTCCCTTTCAGGCTGAATTGGAGGCTTGCAGAGTGCTCCTTCCCACTCCCCCACTTGCCTCAGCTAAGCTCCATTTGAAAAAAATGGCATTTTAAAAAGGGGCTTTCCTGCATATGCTCAGTAGAACTTTTTTGGGCTGTTTTTGCTGATAGTGGGGGGAGCCATTGCCACTTTTTTGGGGTGGGAACGGAGCAAAGAAGCCTATGACACCCCCCCCCCCCATGCTGTTTTCACAATCCCAAGGAAGGTATGTGTGAAATTTGGGCGATATTGGTGGAAAATTGCAAATTTGTATAGAGCACATAAAAACAAACACTTCTGTTTTATAGATATGGATGTTGCTGTATGTATGGCACAGATTTAATGATAATTATTGAATTAATTTTATATAGGTTACATTTACTATAATTATTGGATTGATCTTTTGCTGTTAGAGTTTTTTTTACATTTAGTTTATTTTAACCGTTATAATGTGTAAGTTTCTTTTCCTCACAGTATAATCATACATTTGGTGATGTAGACTTTTTTGTAAGCTTCATTATTTTAAAATATTTTAAGATATATGTTGGTGGACAATAGACAACATGGTTCCTTATTGCACAGCCCCCCCACCCCGCCCCCTCTTGGGGTTAACCAATGACCTCAGGAGAATGAACAATGTCATTTGTCCTTCTCTCCCATAGTTTTTCCATAGTCACCAAGGCACTTTCTGTAAGTCAGACATTAGTAAATAGAAATTCTTATGTCTATAATTTCAAATATACACGAAACAGAATAATGCATAAATTGTCATGATGGCCTTAGAATAATTGCTGTCAAATAAATGCTGTATAGTCTGTGCTGTTTGAAGTTTGTCAAAGTATATGAAATTATAGATATCACATGCATGGAATTAGGAGAATATATCCATGCTCCTTTGCTGATATGTGCTTTGCTGAAAAGTTTCTAGGTTATTTTGTCTCTGGACTCTAGTTGGGTAGGATCTACTGAGGTGACTGGGGCAAGTCTTAGTCCTGTTAAGTGGGAAGAGTTTGCTCCTGTTGGCGGTGATGATGTGGACAACGCCATAGGTGCGATGAGCACCTCTATCTGTTTATTGGATCCATGCCCCTCCTGGCTGGTTTCAGCTGGCTGGGAGATGGCACGCAGTTGGCTCAAGGTGATTATCAACACTTCGTTGAGGGAGGGGTTTGTTCCACTGTCCTTGAAAGAGGCGGTGGTCAGACCCCTTCTCAAGAAGCTTTCCCTGGACACAACTGATTTGAAGAACTTTTGTCTGGTCTCCAACCTTCCCTTTTTGGGAAGGTTGTTGAGAAGGTGGTTCCACTTCAACTCCTAGGGACCTTGAAGGAAACTGATTATCTGGATCCTTTTCAGTCTGGGTTCAGGCCCGGTTACAGCACCAAGACAGCATTGGTCGCACTGGCGGATGATCTCTGGCGGGCCCAGGACAGGGGGCCTCCTCTGTCCTGGTGCTTTTTGTCTTATCAGCAACTTTCTGTACCATTGACCATGGTATCCTTCTGGGGCAGCTTGAGGGATTGGGAGTGGGGTTCTATGGTGGTTCTCATCCTATCTCTTGGGCCGTTCACAGTTGGTGTTGGTAGGAGGGCAGAGATCTGACCCAAGGCCCTTGCTTTGTGGGGTGTCCCAGGGTTTGATTTTCTTGCCTCTCCTATTTAATATCTGCATGAAACTGCTGGGTCAGATCATCCGACGGCATGGGAAAGGGTATCATCAATATGCTGATGATACCAATTATACATTTCTGCCCCAGGCCAAACCAGTGATGCTGTCGTGGTGATGTCCCGGTGCCTGGAGGCTGTGAGGATCTGGATGGGGACCAACAGGCTCAGACTTAACCCTGACAAGACTGAGTGGCTTTGGATGTTGCCCCTACGGGGTCCAGTCCATTGTTATCTCGGCGGGGAAAGGAAATATTGACCCCCTCAGAACGGGTGCTAAACTTGAGAGTTCTCCTGGATTTGCAGCTGCAATTGGACCAAAATTTAGTGGCTGTGGCCAGGGATACTTTTGCTCAAGTTTGCCTGATGCATCAGTTGCTACCCTTGCTGGACCAGGAGGCACTCCTTACTGTCACTCATGCCCTCATCACCTCTAGGCTAGATTACTGCAATATGCTCTACATGGGGCTACCCTTGAAGAACATTCGGAAGCTACAATTGGTCCAGAATGCAGCCGTGCGAGTGATCAAGGGTGTACCTTGGTGCACTCATATAACACCACTCCTCCGTGAGCTGCACTGGCTTCCAATATTCTTCTAAGTGCAATTCAAGTTGTTAGTAATGATCTTTAAAGCCCTACATGGCTTAGGACTGGGTTACCTTTAAGACCGCCTTCTTCCACCTCATGCCTCCCACAGAGTTGGCCTTTCACGGGTCCTGTCAGCTAAGCAATGATGGCTGGTGGGCCCACCCTCGAAGACCTTCTCTGTGGCTGCTCCAGCCCTCTGGAATCAGCTCCCCATGGGGATTCAGACTGTCCCAAAACTGTTGGCCTTCCACCTGGCTTTGAAGACCTGGCTCTTCCAGCGGTCCTGGAATTTACTGATTCCCCTGTATGAAAGGATTGCATGATTGCATTGTTGTATGTGTATTTTATTAATTTTAGACCAATGGTTTTATTTTTCTTAGATTTTAATGTAGAATTTTAATGTTTTATTGTTCTGATATTGTTGTAGACTGCCTTGTGTTCCCCTTGACCGGGGAAGAAAGGTGGCCTAGAAATTTAAATAATAAATAAATATGTTTGTGTTTTGTTCTTTTTGAAAAAAGGTTAAATTATAAAGTTTTCTACATTGTTAACTTATAAATTGGAAAATATGTTTATTAATGTATCTGTGGCATCAGAATCCAAACTTACTTTGTCAGAGTGCTGCTTAATACAATGAAAACATAAAATCAAGAATTTGAAATTTTCACTTGAAGACAAAATGAAATAAAACCCATAAAGCATTATTCTTCAGATCAGGAAAAAGGACATTAGCTTTCCCAACCATTTGCAACAGTTTTGAAGATTATACAAAAGATGCACAGGGAAACCAATTTGTCAGTTGTGCTGTTAAACATAATGAAATACAGCTCAGTTTTCTTGGATAATCGTTTTTTGTTACTCATAATTCATAATGACATGTTGCACCCAGATTTTTATGTACGCACAGTTCCTTCTCTGAATCTTTTGAAATAGTTACAACCTGTACATTTCAGAAGTCCTCAATTCTTTGTGCTTTTCATAGACTGAGCTATAAAAAAGATTTGAAATCAAACAGTGGTCAGTCCTTAATAAGTCCTTTTTTATTTATTGTATACATACAATTATATTTTAGGATATGCTAAGCCACCGAGTAGCCAATAAGATTGCTAAAAAATTGTATGAATTAATCTATTAATGACTACAATCAGATAGACCCAAACGTTTTCTCACTGTTGTAATAAATGCCCTTTTTCAAGGTGAAATGTTTTTTGCTGGGAAAAGGGAAGTTGTGGGGACGTCTTCAAGGCCACTGTGAGGAATATTCTACATGTAAACAAATAAAGTCACTTGGATTAATGTTAGCCTTGTGAGGTAGTCTATCTAGACAAGAAGCACAACCACGAGTACTAGCTGTATCTTTATTGTAAGCTTATGTCAATAGAATCTTGCAAGCTTGAAAGTATCTCTCACGTCCTTCACTTTTATTCCCTTGAAAACTAGGGAAGATCCCCCTGAGACATTTTCAACACCCCTACTTGTTTGGACTTAAATTTTATTTATCATACTGTTGTCTAGATTGTTGCTCTTCCTTCTGTTGCTCTTCCTTCTGTGTCCCAAGATCATTCCAGTATTATTCTGGATTGGATTCCAGTATTATTATGGATTATGGAGTATTATTGTCTTAGACAGTGGAAGGCTGTCTAGGGTAGTACCTGTCCTAGAAAGCTGACAGAATCCGGATGGGAAGGTTCACTCTTAAAACCAGAGAGGACTGATCTGTTTCTGGTTCTTCTGCTTCCAAGGTTTTGCTACCTTTAGTTGTGAAGGGGGTAGCATTCTCCCAGACAGAGCTGGTGTACAATTTGGAGAACTTTCTGGAATTGCAATTTCTTTTGAAAGAGCATATGACAGTCTGGGAAACTTTGCCCAGATTTATCTGGCATGCTAATTGTGCTTTTTCCTGGACAAGAATTCTTTCTCACAAACTCCTGCCATAGTCACCTCAGCACGTAAATTATTATAATATGTGGCGACGACCACAAGCCTCTCGTTTGCCGGATCCTCTCCAGGGCCGAAAACCCCAGTCATCACTGGGAATTTAGGGGGTCCACGCAGGACGACCAATAAAGACAGGAACCACGTGGTAGAAAGAAA
>JANHGC010006765.1:186142-199025 GCA_027560395.1 Boaedon fuliginosus | reverse complement strand
GTTGCCGCCTCGAGTTCCCCCTTTGGGGTGAAGAGAGGCGGGGTATAAATCTAATAAATAAATAATAAATAAATAAACATATACATATAAACCTCATACATAAAGTCCTTCTGGAAGTTTAAATTTAAAGGAAAAATGGAAGTAGTGAAAATTGTAAACATGTTACGGTAAATTCCACAGAAATGTGTTGTATGGTAAATTTATACTCTCTACTTTCAATTCCAAGAATTTCCTGTGTAAAAAAAGTAAATTACGAAACAACTATACAACAGAAATGTGTAACTGCTGAAAAAATTGTGTGGTAACTAAATAAATTCAGTATTAGGACCAAACAATCTTCAACATATTCTGTACTAAAATTGAGGAGCTACCAGTGAGAAGATGTACTTTTCAGATAGCAGATGCTTTCTGTTTGTTGAAGTAAGAGAAAATGGTACAAATCGTGTTTCTGCTGACATTGTTATGTACAAGAAAATTGTACGCAGTGGGTCTGGGTTGTTTCAGATGAATATGTTGTAAAGCAAGAAATGGATAAATGATGAATGAACAAATGTATATAAGTGTATAAAAATGGACCTCTACAAAAGATCAAGATAGAATTTCTGGGCCAAGTTGGTGTGGATTGATCATGGAGAGAATGAGCATAACTATACATATCATGAATGAATGATAAAATCAATTTATAAAGAGGATGTGAAGAGGAAAGGAAAGATAAAGCTATGATTGAATGGAATGAGATTTTTTTAAAAAACAGAAACAATATGTTTAAAGAAGAAAAAGCAGAATATGAATCATATTACCAGTGGGTGGTCATGGTAGAAGCAAGATTGATTCGCAAGAACAGATGGAAGGAGAGTATAGTGAATGATGTTATAAGCAACATAGGTTTTCCTTTCCTTTTTAAACATTTTATTTGCATGCTACTTCTTAGTGATTTTCTGTGATCTGCATATAGTTACTCCAAAGAGGAACTTGGAGATGAATATGTATGTTTAATGTTATTTAAAAATGATGTTGCAGTTACAAGACATATAAGTTATTCATATAGAAAGATCTATTATACCTTGTTTTAAAAAGTACATATTCTGTTTTTAGCTGTTTATATAGCCATCAGATATCTTACATTACGGTATATATGAACCAGCTCTTAGGGCTTTCAAAGATGCTTAAGTATTTTGTTACTGAGGACTCACTAACCTAGTTTAACTTTTGTGGCTAACACGTTTTAAAGGAGATGCCTAAGGTCTACTTAGAGCAGTTTCTGATGGCATGTTTATAGGAATTGATGGTTGAGAAGCAGGATGAGGCACAAGAAAGTGTCTGCAGTAATTGTTTCTAAAGGTACTGATCTTTCATAAATCACACTCAAGGCATCTGGAATAGCACTTGAGTGCATCCATTTGCTTATTCTTTCTTTCATGGAAAGGCCTTCTTGCAATTTTTGAGTGCTATCTCCCTCCTGAGTACTGACTGTTTTATTGGGTCAACAACTAGGGTCAGGGCTTGCTGTCCAAGTCAAGAGAAACAGTAAATAATGGCTGAATATAGAAAATAAAACAACCGGTTGTGGAGTCAAACAAAAAAGGCAAGAACAAAAGCAGTCTGGAATTAGTAAAGGAACTGATCTACAGCTTTTGACTTCTTTCTTTCCAGGAACTGACAAGGGCATTATAACATGGAAAGGCTGTTCTGTAGGGATGTTGAACAGATGCATGCTTCCTGTGGAACAGAGTTATTGGTCATAACTGTACCTGACCTTGTTTGTTTGCCGAATTTTACCACTCAGAGCTCATAAAGGCATTTTGAGCTGCATGCTGTAGAGATAATTAGCTTAAGAGAGCTTTATAGAACCTCTTTTCCCTGGCTGTTTTGCAAAATGTTTTAATATAATCTTAATTCTGTAGCTTTTTTCATAATTTCATTATTCACTCGGTAGCTTCAAACAAGCATTTCTGTTAGAAATCTTAAAAGATATGAATTGGAATGAACTTCTGTACCACAGGGATAGTAGTGGAGAAGACATTTATGGGTATCCTTTATGTTTATCAATGGTGAGAAAACTGTATCTCTCTTAATGCTATAGGCTTTCAGCTTTCAGCATCCCTTACAAATTGTCTAATTTGGCCAAGGCTTCTAAAGTTTGTAGTTTTGCCCTTGGGAGATGTATAGGTTGCCTCTTTCTAATGTACTTGACTACAGAAGGTGTGCTGCATTTTGCATTCTTTGTTATGTTTAAAATTCATTATTTGAGGCTTAATCATGGTCTGTTGTCTTAGAAGATAAAGGCTATTCACTGATGAGGATAGTTATATTGAGCCAAACTGATGTCCAAGTAATTTTGCTACTTGTTTTCAATTTTATAACACGTCGACTGTAAATTCTGGGATTTATATTCCTAGTAATAAAATGAAAAAGATAGGAACAGATATTTCATATCTCAGATATTCACATAACTAATGGTAAGGGATTGAAACAGAAATTATTGGAAAACTATAAAAATGCTCCTTGCCAATATTACAAACATATACAGTTATATCTGTTTTCCCCTTCTGCTTGAAAATAATGAAAATTAGGTACCAGTACATCACTGTTAATGAAAATTGCAAAAGCAAAAAACAAACCCCAAAATATTTGCAAGTAGTTTACACATGTTGTTCCAAATGGTCTCCAAATAAATCAGTATTATCAAGGATATTACAGAATGCAAGGTCTCTATTTATTTAAATCAGATCCAAAAGAGATACATGGGTTAAGCACTTTTTGATGACATTGTAGTCCTAATGAATATTTTCATTGTAAACCAAGTAAGTTCTGTACAGTAGAACATTCTCCAAGTTAAATATGTTTAGGATTGTGGTATAAATAAGAACTCAAGGCATGATTAAATATGCTTAATGTTAAAGGAGTTTATTCAAACCTTTGGGTGAATTGTCAACTTTATTTACATAACTATAACCAATATAATAGTATAGTTAGTTCCTTGTAAAATAGGGCTGATTTCCTTTTGCATCCTGTGAATCATCTCTTCATTAACTGAGAAGCTGAAATTAATGTGTTGCAGTGAATTGGATATCAAACTACAAAGATTACAGCCTCTGAAATTTCAATTTAAAAAAAAAAAACAATTAGATTGCCTGGAAGTAAGATGCCATAAAGAAGTGATTCCATGCAATAACTCTTTATAATAAGATTGTCATTCAGTTTCATGCATGTCCAAGCATAGCTTTTGGCTGCCAAGAAACTTTCATTAGGTTAATGAAGATCATATATTTTATCTCACATTGGAAACTGTTCCTAGACTACTGTATAGCCTAATACCTACATTATACCATATCCAACATTTGGGTTTCTTTAGGCATACAATTTATACTTCAATTTTGCACAATTGAAAGCATAATACAGATAGTCCTTGACCTATGACCACAAAATTGGTTGTAAGTCTAGGAGTTCAAAACTTATGTTGCTACACAAGACATTTGTTAAGTGCCTTTTATTCCATTTTATGACTTTTCTTGCCACAGTTGTTAAGTGACTCATTGCAATTGTTAAGTTTGTAATGGTTGTTAAGTGAATCTGGCTTGCCCATTGACTTTGCAAATCACAAAAGGTGATCACACGACCCCGGGAACTATAACTGTCATAAACACATACCAGTTGCCAAGAATCTGAATTTTGATCAGAGACCAAAAAGATGCTGCAATGGTCATAAGTGTGAAAAATAGTCACTATATCTTTTAATCATAGATTATATGTAAAGGCATAAACTGTGTAAGGATTGAGTTTGGAAGTTTTCTTAAAAACAAAATGGTTTTTTTCTTTCAAAACTGGCAGACTTTACTGCTATGACTAAAGGCCAAAAGGAAGATAAATGACACCCACCTTGTCTTTATTTTTGCAGTGTTTTAAATCCTGGGGTTTAGCTGAAGGGACTTAAAGAGTTTTTGAAGTGCAAATAGGTTGGTGAAGGGTGAACCCTTTCAGAGTTTCACTTGATGGATTTTTGTCAAGAGAGAGCAGATATTTTGGCACTAGCTGTTATCTGGAAAGCTACAGGGATTTTTTTGTTTTGTTTTTGATCAATCATGCATTAAGAACTAGCCGTGGGGGATGTACCCTTTTCCTTGCATTCATATTGATCTTATTGTGCTTAAAGGTAGCTAGTTTTGTAGGATTTTTTTGGGTGGGTAATTGTCCATTAAGACATGGGAGTTAGTAGAGTTGTCATTTCAAGGTCATGTTCTTATCCTGGCAGCTTCGTAGGTAATATATTATTTTAACAGGAGGAAATATGTTTAAGCAACCTGTTGTTATATTTTCTAGATGTTATGAATCACAACACTTGATTGCTATTTGGGATGTTTATAAAAAGTAATTTTGTTATCAGAAATAGATAACAAAAATAAAGTTTAGCAGAGTTACATGCTAAATAAGTAAAATGAAATATTGTGCTACCTGCAAATTTGTATTAAAAATGATAGCCTCTAAAGAAATCCTTCCATAATATTATGAAAAAGTTCTAAAAACTCAAGCTGTTCTTAAAACTCAAGAAGCCAAACATTTATTCCAATACAGTACTAATTTGTGCAACCAGGATTCGGCCGTCATTCTGCACTGAAGAATAATGTGCTTCTAGACCACCAGAAAATCCAGGAGCCTGGAGTAGATTAGAAATTCTAAAAACATCTCAGAAGAATCAGTGGGAAACCACATCCTTAATAATACCAAAAAACCTGCACAATTGTGCCAATGAATCCCCAGGAGTTAAGTTGACTCAGTCCATATGTGCATTTATTCAGTCTTGGCAGGATATTCCTTGATACCAAAGTTAATGGTGCAACCTTTTCTTGACAGTCTCTTTATCTGCCTCCTGTTATTGACAATAAAGGTGATACTATACAAATCAACTAAAAAGACAAAGCTAAATAATATCAATATTTAAAAACATCAGGATACCACTCAATCAGGGTACATTCCATGTGAATATTGAAGGAACTTATTTTCAATGTACTGTATACTGGTATATATATATATTAATCCTTCGAAGAAATGTGCTAGCCCATATGTTATTCTGAAGGATTATTTGCAACCCTACCTTTTTGGGAAGAGGATAATCAACAGCAAAAACATCTCTTTTGAAGGATAAACTCCTTTGCCATGTTTTGAAAGCCACTACATTTATTTATTTCTTAAAATGTAGTTATTGCATTGGGATATAACAGTAAAAGTTTATTATTATAAGCATGAGCTACAGTGATTTGGGATTCTTATACTTACTTCCTACTTTCATCTATTCCAACAAGGTCATAAGGAAGTGACTGGAAGAAATAAATGATCTTTTTAAATTTCTGGGTAAAAATAAATGTGGACAAGTGAAAGTTCTTTTGTATAGAAAAAAGAGGGACACGGTAAACCGGATTCAGTGGAAGGCTATTTTTTCATATATAGCATCTCTTTAGTTTGTTGCTGGGAGATGTTAATAAAATCTTTTGTTACAAAAGTGATCTATAACTCAATGCAGCATCCTGTTCTTACTCTTGTCTATATTTTTTGCTATTGCAATCACACATTGTGTAATTACTGTTGGCGTTTACTTTATAAGTAAATGTTGTTAGACCACAGAAGATGCAAATTCTCTCATTGGATGTGGAATGGTTCTTTTTAATGTCTAGGGAGATTCTCAATCATCCAAGTCATGGTTGTCCCAAAGGTGCTTTTATCCAAATGGAGGGGGGTTCCATTTGAAAACATTTCGTTTTTCATCCAAGAAATGAAGAAGCTTTTTGGATGAGAAATGAAAGGTTTTTTAAAAAATCTAAGAAAGTTCAGTTGCCTTTTGGAAAAAAGCACCTTTGTAATTTCTTCTAATATATAAAAAATATATACTTTAAAGTTTCTTCTAAATCAGCTGACTTGGAATTATTATTATCCTATTGTTTCCATTCTCAGTTGAAATATCTGTAGAGATTTTCTTTATAGAGAGGAATTAAGAAATCATTTTGTCTCTTTTAGGAATTGCTGTTTAAACTTTATATTTAAAATCAACTGTTCACTTTCTAAGCACAATTTGTAAATAAAATGGTTTGGATTTAACCACCATTTTTGCCACGTCCATTGTTTGTAATTCTTATCCTGCCTTGATGAGAGTAAAAGATTGTTTTCTTTTCAAGCATTTGCTTCATTTCTTCCATTTATAAGAGGTTTGCAATATATTTATTGACTGAGGTACGGACATGCTATCAAGGCTGTTGTTGTATTTCTCCCTTGACTTCCTAGCAGTGATGTTATCTTTTGTTCACTGAGTGGTATGGTTATTTCTAAGAGCATCTGTCACTTGAAACATCCTAAGATGGATGAGTCTCAAGTGAACTGCTGGTTGAACCAAATGGTGAAAATTAGAAAAGACAAGGGGGCTGGAGGTTTTCAGAAGAGAGAAACAACATTGTTAGAAGAAAAACACCAAGATGAGTCACATATTGAGCCCTAACAATCATAATTAAACTGACTTTTGAAATCATGGCAACTCCTACATTTTTAAACCTTGCATTTTGTTATCATTTGAACAGTATATGAGGAAAAAGAACAATATTTTATTATGTTTTCTGTCAGTGTAGAGAAAAATACTTGGTAATATAGATAAAAACATGTTTTTCAAGGCTGTGATTGAGATAAGTAAATTATATTTACAAATATTTCATTCTATGGTTAAAAAAATGCAGCATTTTATATGCTTATATTTCTTCTGAAAAATATTATTTTGTTACATTCTGTTTTATTTTATTTGAATTTTTGTCGGATTATTCTATTAGATATTATTTCTTCAACAAGAAATCAAAGGATTTAAATTTTAGCTTTACTCCATTATTGCAGTTCAGAATGTAGCTATGTGGTTTTTCAGTTCATTTGATTGCATTTGACACATGTATCTAAGTGGAGGCACAAAGCTATTTTTATTTTTATTTTTAAAAGATTGATGTTTGCTGCTAAGGACAAAATGGCAGAATGTGTCTTTTACTTGCAAGAGGCTTCTCTAATTATACCTAGCCATTAGAACCAGTGGCTTGAAAATGATTTCATCTGTTTGCTTGCTTGCTGTGTTCAACCATGAGGTGGGAATCAGGAGTGGAAAAGGCAAAGAAATTAAGATGATTAGAAGCTTTAAAGCTTTGTGAATGGTAGAGTAGCTCTCTCCTCAATGAATGTAAATAATAGGTGAAAGACTGAGAATGACAACAAAGGCTCAGGGTGCTTAAGAGAATGTGTGCAGCCTGAATGGAGGTCTGTGGCTCAGGGCCAAAGGTCTTCGCTTTGAGTGTAATTAGAAGACAATACAAAAATGTCATTACTAGCAGGTGAAATGTTCAGCACGTGGCCTCAAAAATAGCAGTTTTAGCCTTTATGACTGTTGAAATTGGATTATGGACTTTAATTATTATTTTTTAAAAACTCTTTGCAAGGTCGGCCCGCAGTTTGTTCTGAAACAATATAGCCTGACTTTGATCATCACTGTTGATTCTAGTAAAACTTAATACAATGGTGTGGATTAGAGTTGAAGCAACCTGCAAATCAGGAAGTGTGGTTTTCCCAAAGATCTCCTGAAATGTAATGTTAGACATGTCTTTTGTTCATTGAGAGGCAAATTTGTGTTAAATTCTTAGATGTTGTGGAAGGCAATCAGAAACTTTATTCAGTGCAATATTGCTTCATTGAAAATGCATTGTCTGAACCTAAGTCATGCTGCTTGTTTATGAGGGCATCACCAACACACACACACACACACACACACCAGAAAAATTTGGATTAGCAGAACTGCCATTCAAGGTCATGTTTCAGTGCCAGCAGCTCCTTCCAGCCTCCTAGTTAAAGTCACGTTGTTAAAGTCATGAATGATTGACACTCTCAGGGACAGAAATAGGGGTGGGATTCTACCAGTTTGGCCCAGTTCGAAGAAACCATTTGTTACGTTGGGGCCCGTTCGGGTGACCTGGTTTTTCCTGTTATGAGTTGGGCCGACCCCCACCCCCTCCCCTGCGCTATTCTGGGCCTTCTGTGTATTGAAGCCCAGCTGATCAGCGCGGCAGTGCGATTCCCACCAATCATCTGTTTTGACCATCAGCTGTTGTGTTGCTATTTGCAAAGGGAACGCGTGCGCGCAGCAAACCAGCAAATCGCGCAACGCGAACAGCCCCACTGGACAGAAACTCAGACAAACAATGAAGCAGTAAGCCATAACCTAATCAAAGAACTGCCCAAGAGAAAGTCCTGACAGAGCAAGCCCGTGGTGGGTTTCTACCGGTTCGGCACAGTTTGTGTGAACCGTTTGCTACGGCTGGCCCGGTTCGTGTGAATCGGTTCTTCCAGTGGATGAGCTGGGTCTCCCCACCTGCGCCTGCATTCTATCCCTTCTGAGCTCTTTTTTCAAGCCCAGCTGATTGGCGCAGCGGCGCAATTGCCGCCCGTCAGCTGGGTTCACTCACTGAAGCTGCAGGAACAGGTCAGTTGAACCACTGTTTGCAATTGCAACATGCCCACGCAGCACGTGATCACTGAACCAGTTGTTAAACCCACCCCTGGAGCAAGCTATTGTATAGAAACAAAACCCATTCTTTTCTAGCACAGAAGATGCTACTTTGCCAGCTAATGAAACACCTGCAAAAAAAAAACCCCAACCCAGCTCAGAGAGCACCAACGACTCCACGGTTTATTTAGCTGTTACCGTATCTTTTATCTCCCAGTGTGAACATCTTTTCCCTTGTTGTAATGTCCCTTTATGCTTTATGCTCTACTTATCACCCAAAGCTGCTCTGAATGGGTTGCCTGCATACAACTCTACATACAGAGCCTCGGTGGCGCAGTGGTTAAATGCAGCACTGCAGTCTCTGCTGATTTGTTCAGCAGATTGTCAGATCGAATCTCCCTAGGCTCAAGGTTGACTCAGCATTCCATCCTTTCTAAGGTCAGTAGAATGAGGACCCAGATTGTTTGGGGGGCAAGAGGCTGACTCTGTAACTGCTTGGGGAGGGTTGTAAAGCTCTGATAAATAGCATATAACATCTGAGTGCTATTGCTATCCATGTTGAAAGCCACCCAGAGTCCTTCGGGAATTGGGCGTCATAAAAATAATACATGCATACATACAAACAAACAAACATACAAACATACCCGAGTTCCCCTTGACCAGGGAAGAGAGGCGGGGTATAAATTGAAATAAAATAAATAAAAAATAAATAAATACATACATACATACATGCTAGTTCAATTCCCCAGTTAAGCAGAGTCCAGTGTGATTGTTGTGGTTTCCTTGCAGTTCTGTTTCCGGTGCAATCAAAATATGAAAGAAGGCGACCCAGCTGTGTATGCTGAGCGGGCTGGATATGACAAACTCTGGCATCCTGCTTGCTTTGTCTGCTGCACCTGCAGTGAACTCCTGGTAGATATGATCTATTTCTGGAAAAATGGAAAACTCTATTGTGGCCGACACTACTGTGACAGTGAAAAACCTCGCTGTGCTGGATGTGATGAGGTGAGCAAGAGTCTTCCTGCTTGTTCTTTTTTTCCATAAATTTGTTATTATTTTTCTTTTAGTTACCTATCTCAGTTTGAGCAATGCGGGTTCATTGGGTACAAGTTCCAATAGTAAGTTTCTCTTGTTCAATTCAACATTATCATATTTCAGTTAAAGTTAGTTAAAATTATATTTTCTATAGATTTTGGTCCATTCACAATGCGCTCGTAAGCACTGCCCCTTCACTTCAGAGACACCGCTTACTTTCTACTTGGAATCTTTTTAAAGTTCAAAAATTAATTTCAGGGTATTTGTTATTGTTTGCTCAGCACTCACCCCCTTCGAGCCTCCTGGTCTTCTTCTCGCCTCCTGTACAATCTTGCTCCGGTGGTTGTACCCATCTTAATGGCTTAATGGCGGAACGCCGCTGCTTCATCCATTAGTGGCTACAGAGAAGAGCCATGAACGGGCAGGGGAGGTGCAGCTCCCCTATATTCATCCCAGTGAATTCTCCCTCGCTGCGCCCTCCCTCCAGGGGCCTTTAGGCTGCTTTAGGAGCCCACCATTGGGAAGCCTGGTCCGGAGCTGCGAACTTCATGACCAGTCCCGCCGGGTTCCAACCCGGAAGTTCCTGGTTGTTCTTTAGTACCTATTCTTAACTTTCCATTCAGCTTAACTGAAAAACCTTAGTCCTCCAGTTTGAAGATAAGTCAGCTCAGTGGCTAAGACGCTGAGTTTGTCGATCAGGAAGGTCGGCAGTTCGAATCCCTAGCGCCACATAACGGAGTGAGCTCCCGTGACTTGTCCCAACTTCTGCCAACCTAGCAGTTCGAAAGCATTTAAAATGCAAGTAGAAAAATAGGGACCCCCTTTGGTGGGAAGGGAACAGCGTTCCGTGTACCCTCGGTGTATAGTGATGCCGACCACATGACCATGGAGACGTCTTTGGACAGCACCACCCCCTAGAGTCGGGAACCGACTAGCACATATGTGCGAGGGGAACCTTTACCTTAACCTTACCTTCTCTGTACTTGATATTATTTCATGCATCTGAATCAGATTCAGTCACTTCCCCCAAAAAAATCCCAAATATTTAATCCATTTCTCATAGGAAAGTGTTAAAACCCCAATAGTGTTGATAGTCCTCTTCTGCACTTTTGCCATTTCTATTATGTCCTTTTTTAAAGAAATGCGGGGACCAGAAGTTGCATAGAATTTCAGATGCAAGTATGTAATTTGCTTGATTGCCGTTACAACATTCTCATTATTATTTTTGCCTGCTTTTCCAAAGGATCCTCATATGGAATTATATTTTTCCCCAGATTGCCAAATTCTGAACTGACATTTTTCTTGAACTATCCCAAGAATATTTTTTCCTATTTGGGTATCATCATACGCCAAATAAAAGTAAACAGTTTTCCAAGACTGTTTACTTAGACGTATTAGGCTTTATAGATAAATTCCACAACTATGATGCATTCATTATGAACAGTGGCCTTTAAATGCCCCTGGATTTTTCTGAGCTTATCTCAGTATAATACTATTTTTAATTGAGAACTAATTGATGTTGTAGTCAATCAGAAAACTCTTAAATAAATTCTGTCCTAGTTACAACACTCTCTCTCTCTGATATGTGCCTCTCTCTTACTTCTCTTGCACACTGTTTTGCCATGTAGGTGGTAAGGCTCATAAATTAATTATCGAAGCAGTTCAATGAGAATTAAATTCTGTCCAATCAATTCAAGGCATCAGTTGGACATGGCAGTTCAATTGCCACATAGCCATTCCTAGAAATCTTTAGCATTAACCCCAGTTATACCGTAGTTTTGTACAGCTCTATAAAAATAGTTTGTTGTTAACAGAAATTGAAATGTTCTTCATTTTCACTGTTTTTAAAAAGGGGACTCTAGAAAGTTCTGTTTAAAAGTCCTTATCTATTAAATAGAAGAAACTAATACCATACCAAGGCACACAGGAACCACGTCTTAGTTCACGCGCTGTGGTAGAAGAAAACAATTGTGCAACTAGATTAATGTGAACCTTGTCTTTCCTGCAGCTTATTTTCAACAATGAGTACACACAAGCTGAAGGTCAAAACTGGCATCTGAAGCATTTCTGCTGCTTTGATTGCGACTGTGTCTTGGCTGGGGAAATCTACGTCATGGTTAATGAAAAGCCCATCTGCAAACCCTGTTATGTGAAGAACCATGCTGTGGTAAGAAAGCCTAGCTTTGCCTGGAGTAGAGAACGACTGTGTAAGGTTACGTACTTAAGTGGACTTTCACAAACCTTGTTTCACGAGCAGTTCCTTGAAAGGAGAAAAACACGAGACAATACAACCTTACACATTACATTGCAAATCTTTATGGCATGCTGTAAGTAAGATGATAACAATTGTACAGTATTTTACAACTACCAGCTCGTTCCCAATCTTCCTTTTTAGATTTTGGAGAAGGTGGTGCTTGTAAAAGTTATCAGGGCCCTTCCGTTTGGGATTCAGAATGGGAATTCTGGGCATGGAGTAGCAACTGGTTGGCCTGTATCAGGGGTTTGATAGAGGAGGGTACTTCTCCTCATCCCTTTTGATCTCTTGATAGCCTTGAGCACCGTCCCTCATGGGAGCCTCCAAGATGGCCTGCAGCTGTTGAGAGTCAGCCTCTGCAGGGTTCGAGAATCCGAGGTTGTCTTGTAAAACATTTCACTTCCTTCCGACTCAGCTCTCTGCGAAGATGTTGGATAAGTTCATATTTCAGTTCAGCTTACAGGAACTTCTCTAGTGACACCCAATTAGGCAACATCATTCTAGGTTAGGTAAGAATTCAGGGGAAATGCTGGCAGGGTGCCCGGAGACTGGGAGGGTGTGGATGAGAAAAAAGCAAGAGTTACTCCTTCAGCATACAAGATTGGACTATTATAAAATGGTGTGTGTGCTCTACCATCAGCAATATGATGATGATCTCTAGCCGTCCTTGTATGGTGTTCTGAGCACAACTTTGAAATCAGGAGAGCCATGGTTCAGTAGTAAGGCATGTGCTTTGCACTTGGACAGTCCCAGGTTCATTTTCAGTTTCTAGGTAGTGTTGGAAAAACTCCTGCCTGAAATCCCTGAGAGCTGCCAATTGGCAAATATTGATTTTGGACCATCGGTCTGACACAGCACGAGTTGTTGCCTAGTAGATCCTGATCTAGGATCAGGAAGACTGGATCCTAAGGTGGCCTTCAGCTATGAAAACACTTTGGAGCATTTATTTTCTTAGTCCTGCCTATTACTGCAGACTTGCCATTATTTATTTATTTATTAAATTTTATTTATTAAATTTATACCCTGCCTCTCTTCACCCCAGAGGGGGAACTCGAGGCGGCGAACAGACACAAATTAAA
>JANHGC010006765.1:166884-180221 GCA_027560395.1 Boaedon fuliginosus | reverse complement strand
CATGTTGTAAGCCGCTCAGAGTCCTTCGGGAATTGGGCGGCATAAAAATGTAATAAATAAATAAATAAATAAATAAAGTATTTTTTAAAACAAATAATTTAAGCAATCTCTGTCTCTTAAAATTAGCGTATTTCAGTATCAATTAAGTCAGATGTATTTAACTGGTTTGTTTGAGAATTATATTCAATTTCTTTAATTTATTTCCAAAACCCTACAATATTGTACGTGTTAACAAGCAACCTCCTGAATTCATGACAACTGGGAATTTATGACAGTCCTTCATGACAGCTAGGAAATTAAAGTTGAAACAATAAATTACGCTTTCCCAAGTGGATCTCTGTATGACCTGCATTTCACTGACATTTTGATGTTGGTTCAGTTGCGGGAAGTAGCTAGTCCAGCCCACACAAAATTACTATCACATTTCTATGAAGTAGAGTAGAAAGCAAATACTTCCAAAACAGATAATAACTATTTTAACTATTTATCATTGAAGATCTCTACATACTGACTTTTATCTGTACATTTCCTGTGATGCACCTGAAGTCTGTCATGGTCCTTTTTAATTTACACTGATGGTCAAGAGAGGTAAAAGGTAAAAGAAAAGGTGACTAAAAAGCAGACTGACAAAATCAAGAAGAAACATTCCTTCTTCAAGATGGTTTTTTAAGGGTTTCTTTACCAAGGCTAATGTTTTATCCTTGCAATGTGCATTGTTACAAAATACTGGTTTAAACATTACTTCGGCTTTCCATAATAAAAAAAATGAAATGCTTAGCCTAATTATTTTTATTTTATTATTGTATTATTTATTTTATTTTATTTTTTAACAGATCATGGGGAATTCTTATGCAGGGCAACTGAAATCTGCCCGTTTTGAAGAAGCTCTTCATAACTCCATAGAGGCCTCTCTCAGGTGTAATAGTGTGGTTCCTCGGCCCATCTTCTCCCAGCTCTATCTTGATCCTGAGCAGCCTCCTATTTTGCCGGAAGGTAACCAAGCAAGTATGGCATATTGTTCTTATGCTATGTAAAATGTTTTTAAGTTTTTCAGAAGTATATTTTTTAAAGGTATATGTGATTGACTTTTTTTAAACCATGCATTCCAGATGTGAAACCAAAAGTGGAAGAGCTAGACAAAGAATTGATGCATCGTTATACCCAGAATGGAAGTTTGGATTTTTCCACTAGCCAGACTATTAACGAAACAGAAGAAGATGAGGAGGATGAAGACATGTCTGATTCCAATAGTCCGCCAATCCCATATGCACAAAAACCTGCCCCAGAAGGATCTTGCACTACTGATGGTTGGTTTAAATCTTTTCTATCTAACATTTTATGTAGACAGAGATGTCTTTGGCAGAGCAGTTATCAAAGGATGAAAACAGTTTGCCTCCTTTGTATATGTTGTACATGTGGTGTCATAGGTATACAGGAAAAGGACAGCGGTTACTTTATGATGGTATTATTACTTTCACAGAAGGGTCAGACCCTGCAGAATACTACTTCATCCAAAGTGAGAAAAAAAGAAATTACGCAAAGCATACATTTGTGATATGAACATATAATCTTTTTTTTTGCTTGTAACAAAATATTCAAAAAGTCATAAAAGGACAATATGTGTTCCCTTTGACCAGGGAAGAAAGACAAACCAAATAAATAAATAAATATAATGTCTGTGTCTAATTTGAAGCTAGTTCTATTTGGTTCAGTAGAATTTGTTAAGGTTTTATAATACTTTTTGACATGTTATAATATCTAGGACTCCTTTATGAAATATTTTATTCAGACTTGCTTGCATGCAAACTGAATGCAAGATTAAAGTCTGTTACTTAAGCAACAAGCAATATTGGAAATAGCTCAAATTGTTGTATTCTTAAATGGCGTTGTAAAAAGTGGTCCAGGAGGAATAGTTTATTTAAATCCTATATCATAAAATTAATAATTATTTTAGTTACCGTGTTTAAGATCCAAAACATTCTTCAATCATTGTATTTCATGAAAATTTATTTTTTCTTCTAAACTATCTTCTAAATATCTTCTAAAAACACAGAATAAGTCAGGCAGTATTTTTCTTAACCCAAAAATGAAACATGAGTTATGTAGTTTTGGAATAGTACTATTCTGGTAAACTTTACAATTGAAATAAGAAATTTAAATTATATTTTTAGATACAATTTGGCTTGGCTTTCTGGTGGCACCAGACAAAAATATATTTTACAACTTGCATGAAGAATGTGTCTTATTCATTTCAGAAAGCAATCTCTTTCCCACTTTCTAAGCCTGAAAGTTTCCACATAAAGTACAGTTCAGGTTGCAAAGAGTTCTAAGGTGAAAATACATCAGAAGAGAGATTTATTTACTGAAGTCAGATTCTTGAGAAGTACTATGGAGGTTGTTTTTGACAACAAATATATGCTTCTCTTCAGACTAGTTTCATTTTAAACTTCATTCACTTCTATGACCTTTGTGCTTTCCTGCCCTTATTTCTCTTGCCAAAAGATTGACAAATTATTTGCACTAGATTAAGATTGCAGTATGAAACATGCTTACCTGGAAACAGATTTCACTGAATTTACTGAGACCAAAATAGACATATACTGAATCATACATATAAATCATAGCAGTTACATTGCTGGGATCAAGGCTGTGTGAAAAATCCAAGTTATTGCTGTGGGAATTGTGAAACCCATGATAAAACAAATGATGTACTGAATACGTACAGCAAAAAACATTTTGATAAGGTTAATATTAATCCTCTCTTGGATCAGAATAGCAAGTATTATACTCTTGTGTTTCCATTCACCAGCTCATCAACTTTCCCTTAAACACCCTGTATGTTGTTTGGTAATATTTTGTTCCATTGTAGCATGTAGGCACAAAAATCCAATATAACAAATCCAAAATATACAATTGATTCTCCGAAAAAGACTGCAGTACTGGATCAAATGATTTTTTACTGTTAAAAACCTGAACTTCATGTAGAGACTATAACTGTATACATATGATGTCTCTGTGGGGCTATTGAAGATCAATTAGGTAGTAGATATGTCCCTACCATTGGACAGAATGTTATCTTGGACAACAGATGCTCAGCAACAGCATCAGTTTTCTGGTCTTTCCCTGCCATTAGAGAAGTAAGCTATGTATTCTGGCACCTTACTTTGCAAACTTTGAATTAATGTATTGTCATCAGTTGCTGTCAATACTGACCTGTTTCCTATCTTTTGAAGGAATATCAACTGTGGACTTCTTTATATTCTGAGGATGGAGTGATGGGATGGGAAAATCTCTCTCTCTCTCTCTCTCCTCTTGTAATATATACGCATTTCTACATGATTGGTCAGACTAAGACGAAAACATTGGCTGCTCTGGCACTTGGTTCTCCCTAATGGATTCCGGGGGGAGGAGGGGAAGAATAACAATACGATGACAGTTAGTAGTAACATCTTTTGTGGTTTCATTTGCTTTCAGGGAGTTGTAGCACAAATTAATTTTGCAGTTCATTGGGTAATTTTCATATTTTAATGTCAGCAAGCATTTATTCAATCCCCGTGGTCTTTTTACTCAACTGTTTATTTTTTAGTGACTTTAATAGAACCTCCAGAGCAGGGTGTCAAGCTCATGGCCTGCAGGCCCGATGCGTCATGCGCTGGCCACCCCCACCCCCAGTTTAGCGAAGGAGGAAAAAGTCACGATAAGTCATGTGACACCGCTGTGACGATAGAGTATGTGCCCCAGAGTATGTGTAAAATAAAAATATTTATTTTAGTTTACATATTGGTTCATTTATAAGATATGTATTCTGTTTTTATTGTTTTTTTAAACAATCAAATGTATTATTTATTACTGATGATCTGGTTTGGTTATTAAGTGCAATATGAGAGAGAGCCAGACTGAAGTCTGAGTTACTCAGCAACTGTGAAAATATGGAAGTGACTGTGAACTGCATTTTAATGTAAATCTTAGTATGTAATTTCTAATGCAAAATCCTTATCTTAAAGTAGCACAAAAACAGGTCTGTATCTCACAAAAGAGATGGTAATAGTTACTGTTAAAAAAGGGGGTATGATGGGGGACAGAGACAATTTTTGCTTTACACAATTTCAGACCTTTTGTTTTTATTTTCACAGCTGTGTTGTCCAAACTCTTTTCTTCTTATTTGCTTAAAAGAGGGCTGTAGAATGCAAAGATCTGTGTTTCTGGAAAACAGAAGTATCTTATTGGCAATTTATTAGAGGATATGTTGATTCAATTCTGAAAAACAGCAAGCCCTTAAACTCCAAATAATGATTGATTGAATGGACACCATTGAAAATGGAGCCTAATGAATTGTTCCAGGGATTTGTATTTTGCATTTCTTTGGAATAAGAATGTAAGGGGGTTTTTTTGTGATTGTGTTTACTTTAGAGAAGTAAATTTGCATCCCTTAATTATCTGCTGTTTTGAGCTCATGCTGCAGTCCTTAATTCAAAATGCTAATGTCTTCTGCTCAAAACAACAGAATTGCAAAGACACTCATTGAGTTCTGGAAAATAATATTGTACTCTGCCTTAAGACAATAGCTATTGGCTAATGTTGGCTAAAATGAGTAGTCTTCATTTTTATAGAACTGTTCAATATTTAATTTCTAGAATCTAATGAATGCTGCACCTTTGTTATTCACTAAGTTTCAAAGGATCCAAGGACCCAGCTCTCAACTATAGTTAACAGAATATTCAAATACAAATATTGTAAATTAAAGAATAGATAGTGCAGATTTATTTATTTATTTACTTATTTATTTAATTTGATTTATACCCCGCCTCTCTTCCCCGATCAAGATACCTTGCTCCAGAATCTTTTGGGCTTATACTATTTAAAGCGAACTTTATTTAGCTTCCTTTCCTTTTCTCCCTTTATTTGTGATCTAAAATGTTTTTAATAAGAAAGGAGAATAGTTTTAAAGACATTGCAACATATTGCAATGATTTCCGTGACCCAGTATCTTACAGAATTTAAGGATTTCCAATCCTATAGCATTTTCTCCATCCAGTTTTTGCTTAGACAAGAAATGTTTGTTATACCTTAGCACTATCTAATGCATCTAACAGCAATAATGTATGTGACACAGCTTAACAATAATGGGATGAGAGAGGCAGATGATAGCTTAGTCAGAAATAGCTTACAGAATGTATGATGGTTAAAATCACTAAGAAAATGTAAATAAGAATATATAAAAATGTACTTTAAAAAATCTAGTGTCTAAGAAGTCACATAAAGAAAACAAAAATACTTGTCTTTCCTAAAGAAATTAGCAGATTTGGATAGATGGATATTTTGTTTTACTTCGAGTAAACTGTAAGATTTTGGCACAGTGATGTGTTCTTGAAATGAAAACATTAAGACAATTGAATTTCTCTCAGAGAATTTCAAAAATGGCTATAGTTCTTTCTCTTTATATTTCTATAATCAATTAAATTTATTTTGCTCTTTGTAACACCATTTTGTCAGTTAATAGCCCTTCTAGGACTTTTCCAGCTAAATTTGTGGAATACTGTTAGTTGTAATTAAGGCCACCCAGCTCTTCCTTATCACTTGTGGTATTTGCTTTCCTTATCTTCATCTCTATGTGCCTCTGGCCATAGCCAATCTCTCTTATATACCATAGCAGTAATTGCTACTGTTCATTGCTCACTGTAATTGTTACTGCTGATCTAAAAAGATGATTGCATGTATAAGGAACATTTAGATCATTTGTTCACTGGAAAATAATATGCCCCAAATAATGTTGAATGAGCACATTTTGGCAAACAAACAATAAGACGTATATTTGAGGCTATGTGACTTTTTAATTTCATTTATTTATTTATTCATTAGATTTATACCCTGCCTCTCATCCCCAATAAGGGGAAAATAATTATATTTTATATAAACACAATTTACTCCTCAAAATGTTATTCAACCAAATACAGCAAAAGCAGATGCTACATAGTTAAAATTACAAAGGAGTAAGTTCAAGATAGACATTGTGAGGAACTTGTAGACCGTATTGTACAAGCTATCAGACAGTGAAAGGGTTACCACATGAATCCGTTCTTGACTAGAGGAATTTTGCACTAGAACTTCCAAACCCTCCCCCAAATGAACCCAAACTGAACATTTGGCTGTTCTCCCTTTGGTGATGTCACTATATCTTGTCAATAATTTTTATTATTTTCCAAAATATAATAAAAAAACCATAGTTTTTCCATTTCGGTGTTAGAGGGGTTACACCATATTTCTATATCTCATTTCTAAAATATACAATCATTTCTTCATTTAATTACTTCAAATCAGAACATGTTTAAAATATAGTAGTTAAAAGTTACATTCTTGATAACTAGTCTGGAGTTAAATATCAATGATACATCATCTTATAGAAATTTTCTTTTAAATTGTAATTTAATGTAAATTTTAAACCTTTCTTCCACCTGTTCTCCCATCGTTCAAGCATTACATTATATCCAAAATTCCTTGCCCACTGAATCATAAAATGCTTTACATGATCACCTTCCAAATTTAAATTCAATAACGTTTTATAGACCTTAGCAATACTATGTTCATCACTCCCACACAGTAAAATTCCCAATTCATTTTTAACAGAGCCAAACCCATAACTCTTTTTGGCTTATTTAAATCTTTCATTTATAGATATGTAAACCAATGGCTGGCATGTCCTTCTGATTCTAGCTCCTCCTTAGACTTGAGGGTAGGATTATCAAAGGGAAAAGATATTACTTTACCATAAGTCCACCAGTCCAGCTTCATCACCTTTTCTTTTCTAAAAAAAAAAAAAGCTGCTTTCTGTAGGGAAACCCAAAGGTCCTCTCTCAAAGTTATTGCAGCTGCCTTGGGTAGTTGATGAAACCAAATCAATTAGCGGCTTGGCTACTTTATGTGTTGCAACTAAAATTCCTCTTAAATCGTCGAGTCTTCTTTTTTTTTAAATTAAATTTATACCCTGCCTTTCTTCCCCCAATACAGGGAACACAAAGTGGCTAACAATACAATCTACAATTTCAGTAAAAAAAAATTAAAAAATTAAAATTAAACAATATAAAAGCAAAAACAACACCCAACTTACAACAACACACATACTCTCCTTTCACACAGGGGAGACAGTTAGCTCCAAGCCCGCTGCCAAAGCCAGGTCTTGACGGCCTGGTGGAAAGCTAACAGATGAGGGATGGTCCGGACCTCCACGAGGAGTTGGTGCCAGAGGGCCGGGGCAGCAACAGAGAAGGCCTTTGCCCGTGGACCCACCAGCCGGCACTACTTAGCTGGCAGGACCCGGAGGAGGCCAACCCTGTGCGATCTCATGGGGCGCTGGGAGGCATAAGGTAGGAAGAGGTAGTCTCGAAGGTATCCCGGTCCCAAGCCAGGGAGAGATTTAAAGATCATCACCTGCACCTTGAATTGCACCCAGAAGGCTATTGGAAGCCAATGCAGCTTGTGGAGGAGTGGTGTTACGTGGGTGTACTGTGGCACACCCTTTGAATAATGTTAGCTTGTTCCAAGTCTGACAAGGCTCTGAAAGAGTTAATCAGGTTTCCTTTCAGACGGTCATCTGTGCACTATCTAACTGTAGACAGCTCAGATTGTTTGCCTTGGGAAGTCATTTCTTGTGGGCAGAGCAGGTAGATACACTTGAGGTTATCTGACATTGTGTGATCACATTTGTCCTTTAAAGCAGAGTTCCCCAACCATTTTGGGTTTGTGCTTTGTGGACAAGTGGTGTGTGTGTGTGTGTGTGTGTGTAGAGGAGATGGTTCCACACAAATGGAGTGCACATGCACTTGCTTGCTGTTTGCACAAGTGGGGAGACTCACATGCCTACCACTTCCATGGTCTGGTTCTGAATGGCTCAAAGCCCAGAGGTGGGTCACAGGCCGGGGTTGGAGACCCCTGCTTTAAAGTGGCATATTTTCTGGGCCAGGCTGGCTTAAGAGTGGGCTGAGTTCCTCTGAACAAAACACATGTACTAAAAAAACCGGAAAAAAATATTACCAGGAAGGCTCATTTTAAACAGCATACTGGCAATCATGAATTGCCTGAATGTAAATAAAGTTTGCTCACTTTCTTTGCTGGGTGGAAGCCATTCAGCCTTCTGTAAAACAATCAGCTGCATTTCATAGGAATGTAATGGGCTTAAAGATAAAGTAATTGCTTTTTGATCCCTATTGTCCTCTGTTTACTATGCTGTTTAAAATTTGTAGGGTGTTTTGTTTAGGCTGTAAGTAGGATGTGTGGTTTACATACCTCTCCTGCTTAGTTAAATGACCACTGGACACCTGTTTCTCACATTTCCCCACACAAGTGATTAGTTGTTTTTGTCACACAAAATTATGTGCCTTGTGTACTACCACCAATGTGCCACTAGGTGGAAACACATCTGCTGTTCCATCTAGGGCATCTATAGGGGGAGGAGTAGCCTCCTGCCTATATAAGGGGCTTGCATGCCCCCTCTTACTTACTTGTTCCAGGTGTAGTTCTCAGTTGAGACCTACAATACCTATACCTTAATAAACTTTACCTGCATCATAGCTTCTTGTGTGGTATGTAGCTTTCTCCAAGATCTCTCCATCCACGACAGTCTGATTTAGCCTCTTTTTTAGGGCTAAATTTGCCCATAAGTTCCCTGCCAACCGCTTCTATGGCACACTTTTACAGGAGATCTGTGCTTTAGCCATGTTGCCATTTGATTGGTTTTCAAAAAGCTTTAGAAAGGCATCTTTTAAAGAGTCCACTTGGTGTTAACTGTGGACAACAGCTCAAAAATAGAAAGGACACACCTGCACTGTCAGCAGGCTCTGTCTAGTTAAAATGTCAGTTATATTTTCTTTATCAGGTTTGTATTCACACCATCCTGTGTGAGCTGTACTTTCAGTAGTGTGTTCAGATTAGGGTGAAGCGTCCACCTCCATGGGATAGGTGAGATGAGATCTATGAACTTGTTGGCTTTTGATCTCTGCTTGAAAGTCCTATTCTAAAGAATACTATCCAGTGGAGAGATTGGAGGGCACTGGATAACTTACAGGGCTGCCTGCTTGTTTTGTGAACTAGGTTGTAGCATGTGTTGCAAAATACATACAATGTCTCTCCCCCCCCCCCCCCATTGATGTCCAGGAGTTTTTTATTCTCTTTCTATACATTGAAGGTTCCAATAGGGAGCACACCGAAATATTGAACAGTGTGGTAAATGTAAAATAAAATAAAATACGCTTGACAAACACACAATAAATAACATACATGCAGAAAACTATTTAAAAATGAGATTTCTATTCTATTTGAGTATCCAGATGTCTTCTAAAATTATATCTAGACCAAACATAACTTCAGGGATCAGAATAATTGATAGTTAAAAAAGTCTCCTATACTATTATATATTAAAGACACTAATGATTTCCTAATTAAAAGATTTACTTCAAATAAACAACAAAATAATTATTACAAATGTGAATATCACATTTCCTTAGGTCAGGAACACGTGACCTTTCCTGAGTTGAAGTTACCATCTTGGTAGTGTACTCCTAATACTGCGTAAAGACAGAATGAAGAGATCAGAAAGCCAGGAGGAAAATGAAACTTAATTGAATTTCAATGTCATTAAAATTAAATTAGTTAAATACAGTTTATGTAATTACTCCCTCTGTATTTAATAACTTTGCCTTCCTGTCATATGAAAAATTACACTTTCAAATCAAATTATTTCAGTGGTCTCAGAGGTCTACAGTTTTGCAGCAATATTTTAATGGGCTCTTACCTCAATAAGCAAAATATGAGGTTGAGGGTCAAGGGACAGGTAGCCTTGGGACCACACGTCACACATCCCAGTTTTACAGCAACATATTGCAATGCACAGTTCTGGGATTCAGGATGTAAATAAGTTCTACCATGCCAGCATTGTAAAGTTCCTTCTGTGAGCTTATTGTCAATTTAGCAATGTTAGTTACTATGGATAGCTATGCAGAGAAAGACTTAACATCACAAGCTCTCCAGCGGGAGGTACAAATCTGACATCACTTTCTCTACCACAAATAGCATACTGTGGAATTTTCAGTTCTAGATGATTCTATAACTGCCACCTTGGCTGCTGGATCCAGTTTCCAAGGAGCTGGAAGATTGTGGAAGCTGATACAGTTTTGCTTTGTAATATCTATTTTTATTTTGCTTTCCTCTCTTCTAAATACAGTACATGTTGTTTTAATCAGGGTTAAGGGGATGTTTTCAGCCTGGAGGCTAAACTTGTTTCCCTGCAGATACAGTGAGACCCTGGGCAGTCTGCTAGAACTATGGTAGCATCATTGGCCTACTTTTTTGAAGCAGGTTTGGGGAACTTGCAAGGAGGGGTTAAGGATGGGAATAAGATTATTTGACGCCAGTGAAGCCTTGCCTTTCCAGTCCATCCTTTAGCATTTTTTTAATTATTTAAATTTTATTTATAAGTCACCATTACATAAAAATTACAATCTATTATTTTCAAGTTTGACAACTTAATCCAAATCTAGGTTTTTCAATGACACATGCAACAGCAGTCTACTGTCTAGGCACAATATTTGCATTCTCTATACTATATCAACAATATGTCTTCTATACATAAATATTCTCAATATCACGCTATTGATTAAGCCTTCTATTCAGTTATATCTACAATCCATTAAAAGTATTAAATATCCACGAAACCTAAGCAAATATCCCTTTTATAACCAGTTGATTTTTATAACATTCTGGGATTATTTGACTGATTCGATTTTAATTAATCTATTAGACATCTATATTTACATCTTTACCTCTAACTTCTACTATTATTTTCTATTTCTAATAAAATGGTTCCCAACACTAAAAATTTTGTCTTCTCCCCCTTTCAAATTTTTATCTTTATACTAATTTTGGACGGTGCTGCCCCAGTGTTAAACATTTTTTTGCATTCATCCATCATCTCTTGGGCATTTTCATAACTCCACTCTTTTTTCTCTCTCTCATCTAACTGGCATCTTTAGCTTCATTATGGCCAACTCATTTTTATATCAAACCAAGGAGCAGCATTTGCCTCTTAATCTCCAGAGAAGAGGGGTACATATACAGAGTCAGGATCGATGTGACAGCAGAAAGACCCATCACTTCATGTGTTGACCATAAGCTATATCTTATTTTAGCCCAAACAAAAGCACTCAACCCCTATGTGTTTCACCACCTGCAAGGAAAGGAATGAATATTGAAAGGCAAATGCATGTTGCAGCTGTGCTCACAGGGAAGTGAGGGACAGAATACCTGGTGAGTAAAGTAGATGATAGCAGTTTCACAATTGCCAACATAATACAGCAACCTAAATAAAAGATGCAGAATACCCACAGGAGTCAGCTCCTGTGACTAGTGCATCTAAAGACCGCTGTGACCCATTCAAGTTCAAATAATAATAAGTGAGCAAAGGGTAAGAACCAGTTCACTGCTTGAGAGCATAATGGGGGATGCTTCCGTATGTTTGAAAATTTGGAACAAGGATGGAGTCAGTGATTTAATTTGTTCCTCAAGTTAATTGTTGTTCTTTTTCCGGATACAATTTTTTTTACTACCGGTTGTGTGGGCGTGGCTTGGTGGGTATGGCTTGGTGGCATGGCTACGCGGTCATGTGTCTGGATAGGCCGCACCCCCCCACACACCCTGTTTTTTTTCCTAGAAAGCCACCCTGAAGCCTCCTGGCAGACAAATAGGGGTGTAGGGAGACGGTGCCACACACCCCGTGCCCCATTTTTGGCCTAGAAAACCTCCCTGAAGCCTCCTGTCAGCCAAACAAGGGCGCATGGAGACTCCTGGAAGGGGCAGGGAGGAGAGGGGCCAATCAGAGGTGGTATTTGCTGGTTCTCCGAACCAATCAAAATTATCGCTACTAGTTCTCCCAAACCTGTCAGAACTGGCTGAATACCACATCTGGCTTTTCTTCCATATTAGTGTAATCTTGTCCCGCAGCGAGTTATCCCACATTGAGTTGGCCATGGTAAGTTGCCTGGTCGCAAGTTGGGCATGGTGAGTTGACCACAGCAAGTTGGTTGTGGCAATCTGTCATAGACTCAAGAAGAGGCAGAGCGAGAAACGAGAAACTACCCAGAAGCTAATCCAAAAAAGACAAATCTTTTACTGGGCTTCAGGACAAAGGAGAGATTGAGTGGCAGCAGGAAAGGAAAGAGAAAAAATAGGAAAAGTGAAGAGAAAGAGAAAAGCAACTTACTTTCTACGTGTTTTATTCTCTCTGGAAAAGTGACAAGAACAACCTGAGAAGAATCAACCTTATAGTTAGCTCATGCTAACATTAAAAATAGTAAATCAGGGATAAAATTATTTAAATACTAATTAGATTCAGGTATTCTATTTTAACTATGTTTTCATATCCATTTGTTATGTGAAATTATATTTCCAGTAGAATAAAAATCTGTCATTTATCAATTTTGTTAATAATTTGGGATGCTTATACATTTAAAATGTATTATGTACTTTTTGAAAAATGTCTCTTTTCCTCCCCACCCACTCTACCCACGGCCTCAGGCCAACACAATTGCTGTTCAGAAGACATCATGCTTTGGGCACCTAGTTTAGAAGGAATGTGGCTGACAGCTGAAAAAAAACACCAATGTGTTGCCTTTATTCCCTTCATGAGGTTAACAACCATATTAATAGACTGCCCAGAAGCTAGTAAAAAGCAACTTTTTCCAGAAAGCACTTAGAGGATAATAAATAGCACCTCTGTATTACTGTAATGTGCTACATTGTTTCACTTTAATATTGTTTTATTGTTGTAAACTGGAGCCCAGACTATATCAATACACAAATAACTTAATAAACAAATAAATAACTCCTGTGCAATGTGCTGTTCCATTTTATGCATGTGGCCCATATAGTGTTTTGCAATGTAATCAGTGCTGTTTTTTATTGCTATTGTTGTCATGTACTTCAAATATAGGAAAAATTTAAAAACAATAGTTGACATCTCTGGACCATTTGTCCCATAGCACTGTGATTGACTAGAAACAGTCAAAGCCCAATCATTGTTCTAAAGCTAAAAGGTTCTTACAGACTAAAGTAGATTTAGTGCATTAATATTGGAAACCTTTACGTTTTTCTACTCAAAATTAGAAATAGGAAAAGATTGGAAGATACAATAAGAGCACATTTATTTATTTATTTTATTTATTTTTACTCGATTTATACCCCGCCTCATTTCCACAGTCAAGGGGAACTCGAGGTGGCTAACAACAATTTAAAAACAATCTATTACAGTTTAAAATCACAAATCCATCCATACAAACACATTCAACAACTTT